>ONZH01012314.1:0-58263 GCA_900303285.1 Rhinella marina
CAACATGGATAAGCGACAGAACTTTTGTCAGGGACTGTATAGAAGTATTGTAATGCTTTGTGCAGGGGATCAAATCCCTAAAAGTTGAAGTGCCAGAGTGGGACAAAAAATAAAGTGAAAAAAGAAGTTAAAAAAAAAGTTTCAAGTTAAAAAAAACGCCCTTTTTCCAAAATAAAGTTAAAAAAATTGTAAAAAAAAAAAGACATATTAGGTATTGCCGCGTCCGTATTGACTGGCTCTATAAAAATATCATGTGATCCACCTGGCCAAGTGAACACAGCAGTAAAAAAAAATGCTAAAACAGCCATTTTTTGTTCACCTTCCCTCACAAAAAGTGTAATAGCAGGCGAAAAAAAGGCGTATTTACCTCAAAATGGTACCAATCAAACCATCATCTCATCCCACAAAAAATGAGTCCCTACCTAAGACAATCTCCCAAAAAAATTAAAAATATATGGCTCTCAGAAAGTGGCAACACAAAAGATTTTTTATTCTGTTCAAAAATGTTTTCACAATGTAAAAATTTAAGAACATAAAAATAATAGACATATTGAGTATCGCCACGTCCGAAACAACCTGCTCTATAAAATTATTACATGAGATGGCCCCCCAGGTGAATGCTGTAAAAAAAAAAAATCTTTTAAACTATGCCAAAACAGACATTTTTTTGTCACCTTGCCTCACAAAAAGTGTAACACCAAGTGATCAAAAAGGCGTATGTACCCCAAAATGGTACCAAACCGCCATCTCATCCCGCAAAAATTGAGACCCTACCTAAGACAATCGTCATAAAAATTAAAAAAATAGAGCAGTTAGAAAATGGCAACACAAAAACAAGATTTAATTCTGTTTAAAAATTCATTTACTGTGTAAAACTTAACAAAAATAAAAATAATAGACATATAGGGTATCGCCACGTCCATAACAACCTGCTCTATAAAAATATCACATGATTTGCCCCTTCAGTCGAATACTGTAAAAAAATAAAATAAAAAAAACTATGCCAAAACAGCCATTTTTTTTCACCTTGACTAGCAAAAAGTCTAATACCAAACGATCAAAAAGTTTTATGTACCCCAAAACGGTACCAATGAAAACGTTTCCTCATCCCGCAAAAAATTAGCCCCCACATAAGACAATAACTCAAAAAATAAAAACCAATGGCACCCGCAAACCAATCCATCAAAATCTGCGCCGCAAAATCCATATGTGCCCCCACAGCAGTTTACCACCACATATGTGGTGTTGCCGTATTCAGGAGAAAATGGGTAACAAATTATTGGGTGCTTTTCTCCTGTTACCCCTTGTGAAAATGAAAAATTTTGGGATAAAGCAACATTTTATTGGAAGAAATTAAACTTTTCATTTTCACAGCCAAGTGTTTCCAAATTCCGTAAAACGCTTAGGGGCTCAAAGTGCTCAGTACACCCCTTAATATATTCTTTGAAGGGTGTAGTTTCCAAAGTGGGGTCACTTTTTGAGGGTTGCAAAATGTAAAAAAAATATTTTAAAAATAGATGGAGAAATAAAAATAAAAAAAAAACAGAAGAAGTTTTTAAAAGTGGAGAAGATTATGAGAGAAATAAAGTATATAAATGGAGAGAAAAAGAATTGGAATGTGATCCCAAGCCAAAAAAAAGGAGCAAAAGAAAAATGATATAGCTTTACCCAAGCAAGGAGATTGCATCGAGGGCAGATATGTACCATACCAGAGGGAACTGAGACGTGATAGATATTTTAATAATGGTTATAATTATGGTTATAGACAGTATTCAAATAGGGAAAATAATGAATATGGGAATAATATGAGGTATCGTTCATATGGTCAGTCACAAAATGTAGGAATGCATAGAAAACAATATAAGCAGTAACCGCAAAATAGCGAAAGATTCACCAATCCTGATATAGGTGCGATACTTATGAATGAAAAAAGAAAGAATGGAGTTAGAGGGATCAAGGAACTATTCGCACAAACTGATTTGTGGCTAAGACCAGTATGTCCTGGCAAAAAACGCAATGTATGAATAGGTTTTATGCTAATATTGTGAATACTGTCTGATTTAAAATGAGGTTTGTAGAGATGAGCGAGCATGCTCGTCCGAGCTTGGTGCTCGTTCGAGTATTAGGGTACTCGTAAGTGCTCGCTGCTCGGACGAGTATCTTGCCATGCTCGAGGAAATGGCATCTTCCACATTTTGAATTTTTGGCGCCTATAACTCAGCCAATCACAAGCCAGGAGACTCTGCGGTACCCCCCAGCATCACTTGGGGCCTTACTTGTCAATAGCAGGGGTTGGCTGGCCAGATCAGGTGACCCTGGAATATACTAGTGACGTCCGGCGGTGCTCAGCTCAGAGGCTGTCTGGATGTCGTTAGGGATAGAGCTGCTTCGTTTCAGGGAGAGTGTTAGGGCCTGGATTTAGTTCTCTGTTAGGCAGGAGTGATCTCAAAGGAACCCAACAGCCCTTCTAAGGGCTACAAGACACTTTTTTTTGTCTCCTGGCTGGGCTGGCTGGCACTAGTAGTGCAGCTATCGCCATATATAACAAACTTTGTTTTTTGTTGTTTTATCTCAGTGATACAAATCCATTTCATACAGCTGTGTGGAACCATTCTGTGTGTCACAGTTCAGCTGTCCAGTCACCACAAACCACAATCCGTATTTTCTGTCCAGGTGACCCATACTGTATGTCACGTAATCCAATACGGTCATTTGCTCTCACTGATACAGCTACATTAGAAAAATCTGAGTGCAACATTTTTCTGGGTTGAAGTGAAAATAGCCACAGTCAGCAGGGGCTGAGTTTGCTCTCTGATATATTCTGCATGTTACGTTAAAAAAAAAAAAAAAATTGTGTTTTTGTTTTATCTCAGTGATACAAATCCATTTCGTACAGCTGTGTGGAACCATTCTGTGTGTCACAGTTCAGCTGTCCATTCACCACAAACCACAATCCGTATTTTCTGTCCAGGTGACCCATACTGTACGTCACGTAATCCAATATGGTCATTTGCTCTCACTGATACAGCTACATTAGAAAAATCTGAGTGCGACATTTTTCTGGGTTGCAATGAAAATAGCCACAGTCAGCAGGGGCTGAGTTTGCTCTCTGATATATTCTGCACGTTACGTTAAAAAAAAAAAAAATTGTTTTTTTGTTGTTTTATCTCAGTGATACAAATCCATTTCATACAGCTGTGTGGAACCATTCTGTGTGTCACAGTTCAGCTGTCCAGTCACCACAAACCACAATCCGTATTTTCTGTCCAGGTGACTCTGTACGTCACACAGTGTCGGACTGGCCCACCAGAGGACCGGAGGATCCTCCGGTAGGCCCCAAGCCACCCAGCCACTTAAAAAAAGCATACTTACCTGTCCTGCCGCTCTGCCGCTGTCCTCGGTTCCCACGCTCCACTGTCTTCCCTTCCGGCGCCGGCAGGGAAGACAGTGGAGCACGGAACCTGATGGCAGCGGCAGTGCGGCAGGACAGGTAAGTATGCTTTTTTTAAGTGGCTGGGTGGGCTGATCTGAGGTCTGAGGGGGGGGGGGGAGACCCTGATCTGAGGTCTGATGGGGCACAAGACGCTGACCTGAGGTCTGATGGGGCACAAGACGCTGACCTGAGGTCTGATGGGGGCACAAGACACCGACCTGAGGTCTGATGGGGCACAAGACGCCGACCTGAGGTCTGATGGGGGCACAAGATGCCAACCTGAGGTCTGATGGGGGCACAAGACGCCGACCTGAGGTCTGATGGGGGCACAAGACACCGACCTGAGGTCTGATGGGGCACAAGACGCCGACCTGAGGTCTGATGGGGCACGAGACACCAACCTGAGGTCTGATGGGGGCACCAGACGCCGACCTGAGGTCTGATGGGGGCACCAGACGCCGACCTGAGGTCTGATGGGGGCACCAGACGCCGACCTGAGGTCTGATGGGGCACCAGACGCCGACCTGAGGTCTGATGGGGGCACGAGACTCCGACCTGAGGTCTGATTGGGGCACGAGACGCCGATCCCTGTACTGTGACATCACTGTGTTTATTATCCCTGTACGGTGACATCACTGTGTTTATTATCTCTGTACTGTGACATCACTGTGTTTATTATCCCTGTACAGTGACATCACTGTGTTTATTATCTCTGTACTGTGACATCACTGTGTTTATTATCTCTGTACTGTGACATTACAGTGTTTATTATCCCTGTACAGTGACATCACTGTGTTTATTATCCCTGTACAGTGACATCGCTGTGTGTATTATCCCAGTGCAGGAAGAGGTAAGTGGTCTGTGTTTGTGTGTTTGTTTTCTATTTTTCAGGGTCGTGAATGCAGAGGACTACGTCGGATTCGGTGGACTACGTCGGACCAGCTTTTTTTTTTTTTAATAAAATGGTCAAACAGGGGTCTGGGGGAGTGTTTATTTCAATAAAATGTTTATACTTGTGTGTGTGTATTTTTTTTACAATACTACAGTTTTAGTAATTATGGCTATCTACAGACAGCCCTGATTACTAATACTGGGCTTAGTGCTTGCCGGTATAGCAGGCCAGCACTAACCCCAACATCTATTACCTCGGCACCCACCGCCACCAGGGGTGCCGGGAAGAGCCAGGTACCCGCAGGACCGGACCTTCTAAATTGAGGGTCTGGCTCTGGGGCAGCTGTAGGCTGCTACCATTAGGCTGGGAAGGGCCAATAACCGTGTCCCTTCCCACCCTGGTAGTGCCAGGCTGCCGCTGCTGGTTGTATCTGGCTGGCGAAGGAAAAAAGGGGGGACCCCATGCCATTTTTTTAAAAATTATTTAATTATTTTTGTAAAAAAATGGCGTGGGGTTCCCCCCTTTTTTCCTTCGCCAGCCAGATACAACCAGCAGCAGCCTGGCACTACCAGGGTGGGAAGGGACACGATTATTGGCCCTTCCCAGCCTAATGGTACCAGCCTGCAGCCGCCCCAGAGCCAGACCCTCAATTTAGAAGGTCCGGTCCTACGGGTACCCGGCTCTTCCCGGCACCCCTGGTGGCGGTGGGTGCCGAGGTAATAAATGTTGGGGTTAGTGCTGGCCTGCCATACCGGCAAGCACTAAGCCCAGTATTAGTAATCAGGGCCGTCTGTAGATAGCCCTAATTACTAAAACTGTAGTATTGTAAAAAAAAATACACACACACAAGTATAAAACATTTTATTGAAATAAACACTCCCCCAGACCCCTGTTTGACCATTTTATTAAAAAAAAAAAAAAAAAAAAAAAAGCTGGTCCGACGTAGTCCACCGAATCCGACGTAGTCCTCTGCATTCACGACCCTGAAAAGTAGAAAACAAACACACAAACACAGACCACTTACCTCTTCCTGCACTGGGATAATACACACAGCGATGTCACTGTACAGGGATAATAAACACAGCGATGTCACTGTACAGACATAATAAACACAGCAATGTCACTGTACAGACATAATAAACACAGCGATGTCACTGTACAGACATAATAAACACAGTGATGTCACCGTACAGGGATAATAAACACAGTGATGTCACAGTACAGAGATAATAAACACAGTGATGTCACAGTGCAGAGATAATAAACACAGTGATGTCACAGTACAGAGATAATAAACACAGTGATGTCACAGTACAGGGATAATAAACACAGTGATGTCACTGTACAGGGATAATAAACACAGTGATGTCACAGTACAGGGATAATAAACACAGTGATGTCACCGTACAGGGATAATAAACACAGTGATGTCACAGTACAGAGATAATAAACACAGTGATGTCACAGTACAGAGATAATAGACACAGTGATGTCACAGTACAGGGATAATAAACATAGTGTGGGTCACTCTACAGGGATAATAAACACAGTGATGTCACAGTACAGAGATAAACACAGTGATGTCACTGTACAGGGATAATAAACACAGTGATGTCACTGTACAGGGATAACAAACACAGATATTTCTTTATGGTGGGCCCCAAGAATTATTTCCTCTGGTGGGCCCTAGGTACTCCAGTCCGACCCTGACGTCACGTAATTAAAAAAGGTCTTTTGCTCTCACTGATACAGCTACATTAGAAAAATCTGAGTGCAACATTTGTCTGGGTTGCACTTAAGTAGACCAAGTCTGCCTAATCTAATAGTTTCAGTGTAATTGCTCCATACTGCACGGTACGTAATAAAATACGTAATTTTGCTCTAACTTATCCACCTATATATTAACTTGTTCAGATTGAACAAGTTTGTGGGTTTCAGTACAGCAGGCCCTTTTTTTTTTTGGTATATATAATACACTTATATACAGAAAATGTTGAACCCCAGGGCTAAGGGTCGAGGACGAGGGCGTGGGCATTCAATTACTGCAGGGGGCAGAGGCCATGGTCCTGGGCAGGGTGAGACAGTACCTGCTGATGAGGGAGCAGGGGAATGCCGCAGAGCTACACTCCCTAGCTTCATGTCTCAACTTACAGGGACACGTGGTAGAGGACTGTTGAAACCACAACAGTGCGAACAGGTGATGTCGTGGATTGCGGACAATGCTTCAAGTAATTTGTCCACCAGTCAGTCTGAGGGTGATGACATTGTTGACTTAGTGGAAGAAGTGTGTAAAGAGGTGTCGGACGATGAGGAGACACGGTTGTCAGACAGTGGTGAAGTTGTTGTCAGGGCAGGAAGTCCGAGGGGGGAGCAGACTGAGGAATCGGAGGATGACGAGGTGACTGACCCAAGCTGGGTTGATAAGTCGAGTGAAGACAGTGTTTCTGAGGCAGAAGCGAGTGCTGCACCAGAACAGGTTGGAAGAGGCAGTGGTGTGGCCAGAGGGAGAAGCAGGGCCAGAGCTGGTGCATCAGCAGCAACTGTTTCACGTAGTGAAGCTCCCGTGGCGAGGCCTAGATGTTCGCAAGTCTGGAGGTTCTTTAAAGAAATTGAGGATGACTGACGGACTGTGGTGTGCAACCTGTGCCACACCAGGATCAGCAGGGGTGCCACCACTACTAGCCTAACCACTACCAGCATGCGCAGGCACATGAGTGCTAAACACCCCACTCAATGGAACCAAGGCCGTTCACCTCCTGCGGGTCCCACCACTGCTCCTTCCCCTGTGTCACTCGCTGCCTCTGCTAGTCAACCCCCTGCCCAGGACCCCGGCACGAGCGCCTCCCGCTTGAAAACCACACCTTCGCCTACATGATCCTCCACAGCGTCCACCAATGTGTCCCTGCGCAGCGTTCAGCTGTCTTTACAGCAGACGCTGGAGCGCAAGAGGAAATACAGTTCCACACACCCACATGCCCAAGCCCTCAACGTCCACATCTCCAAATTGCTGAGCCTGGAGATGCTGCCCTATAGGCTGGTAGAGACCGAGGCCTTTCGCAACCTCATGGCGGTGGCTGCCCCTCGGTATTTGGTCCCCAGCCGCCACTATTTTTCCCGATGTGCCTTCCCAGCCCTACACCAGCACGTGTCACAGAACATCATCCATGCCCTGACCAACGCTGTTTCTGAGAAGGTCCACCTAACCACGGACACGTGGACAAGTGCTGCCGGGCAGGGACACTATATATCACTGACGGCACATTGGGTTAACTTGGTGGAGGCTGGGACCGAGTCTGACCCTGGGGCCACTCATGTACTGCCCACACCGAGGATTGCGGGGCCTACCTCAGTCACGGTCTCTCAGACGTACTATGCCTCCTCTTCCGACCCCTCCTCCTCCTCCACCTCCTCCTCCGAATTACCATCCGTGGGCATGGCGCTTTCAGTCGGTAGCTCTAGGCGCAGCAGCAGTGCCGTGGCTAAGCGCCAGCAGGTGGTGCTCAAACTGCTGAGCTTAGGTGACAAAAGGCACACCGCCCAAGAACTATTGCAGGGCATCACGGCGCAGACCGATCTGTGGCTGGCACTGTTGAACCTCAAGCCAGGCATGGTTGTGTGTGACAACGGGCGTAACCTGGTGGCGGCTCTGCAACTCGGCAGACTGACACATGTGCCATGCCTGGCCCATGTGTTCAATCTCATAGTTCAGCGGTTCCTCAAGACATACCCCAATGCCTGATTTACTCACCAAGGTGCATCGCATCTGTGCGCATTTCCGCAAGTCGACCACAGATGCTGCCACTCTCAGGGCAGCGCAGCGCCGCCTACAACTGCCCGCTCACCGACTGTTGTGCGACATGCCCACAAGATGGAATTCAACATTAAACATGTTATCCAGAGTTTACCAGCAGCGCAGAGCGATTGTAGACTGCCAGATGTCAACTTCCACCAGAACTGGTAGTCAGGTCACTGAGATTCCTCAAGTGTACAATGCGGAGTGGACGTGGATGTCTGATATCTGCCAGGTGTTGAGCAACTTTGAGGAGTCAACACAGATGGTCAGCGGCGATGCCGCCATTATCAGCCTCACCATCCCGCTGCTTTGCCTGTTGAAAAACTCACTGCTCAGCATCAAGTCGGAAGCTTTGCGCTTGTCACAAGAGATGGTGGAGGAAGATACGTTGCTTGATAGCCAGAGCACCCTCCGGTCTGTTTCTCAGCGCGTATCGGAGGAGGGGATTGAGGATGAGGAGGAAGAGGAGGAGAATGTCGGCGAGACAGAAGAGGGTACCAATGCTCAGTCCTTCTTAACTCTTGAGCGTGTATGGGCTGAAGAGGAGGAGGAGGAGGAGGAGGAGGAAATGGAGAGTCAGGCCAGTGAGGAGAGGGAATTCTTGTGTGTTGGGACTCTGGCACACATGGCAGACTTCATGTTAGGCTGCCTATCCCGTGACCCTCGCGTTAGAAGCATTTTTGCAAACACCGATTACTGGGTGTTCACTCTCCTGGACCCACGGTACAAGCAGAACCTTTCCACTCTCATCCCTGTAGAGGAAAGGAGTATGAGAGTGAATTAATATCAACAGGCCCTGGTGCACAAGCTGAAACAATCCTTCCCATCTGACGCCGCTAGCGGCAGAGGGCGTGGTTCTGTGGGCCAAGTACTGGGGGAGAGGAGGCGAGCAGGCAGCTTGTCCAGCACTGGCAGGGGAACGCTCTCCAAGGCCTTTGCCAGTTTTATGTCACCCCAGCAAGACACTGTCACCTGTCCCCAGTCTAGGCAGAGTAGGGCTGAGCTTAACGAAAGATGGTGACGGAGTACCTAGCTGACCATACCAACGTCCAGACCGATCACTCTGCTCCATACAACTACTGGGTTTCAAAGCTGGACACGTGGCCTGAACTGGCGCTGTACGCCTTGGAGGTGCTGGCCTGCCCTACCACTAGCGTGTTGTCAGAGCGGGTATTCAGTGCAGCTGGTGGCGTCATCACCGATAAGCGTACACGCCGGTCAACTGACAGCGCTGACAGCGCTGACAGGCTGACTGTCACGTACCGTGTGGTTATCGTGACACGTGTTCAATGTTGCTCATGTTTGTGCCCTGGTATTCCGGATTTGGTTGTATGCTGGTTGCCAGGGGCAACGTGTAAATTGGTGGTGTCTCGGTTGTTCTCCGTGACACGGCTTCCATGTTGCTCATGTTTGTGTCCTGGCATTCTGTCTGCGGTAGTAGGCCGTGGTTGCCGGGGGCAACGTGTAGTTTTGGTTGCTGGTATGTTCCCTTATTGCATACTTCCCTCCTTCCCTGTCTGGTTCTCATGGGGTTAACATATTGACCTGGGTGTGGTCACTAGGTGCTTTTATTCTGTTGTTGCTAGGCTTGTGGGTTTGTGTTGTGCTCCAGCCTCCGTTGGTGCTGGAGCTATGCACCTTTCCTGGGATTCCATCTGCCCAGTCCTTGTGGCCACTTAATATGTCATCGAGGTCTTCTCGAGGTCTTCCCGAGGTCCTCCCATCCCCTTCCCTTATCCTGGTTGTGTGGTTTATGTACGGGTGGGTGTTTGGTCTGTGACTGCCATGCGTCTTCTGACATGGAGTCCAGACATTCCCTGTATGTATGTGCCTTCGGTGAGAGGGCTCCAGGGTTCCCCGGAGGGGGAACAGCGATACTGTGAGTTGTTGCCGGTGAGCTGGACCCTGGGTGTGTTGTGTGTACTGAGTCCTGTTAGGTGTTCGGGTTCCAGTACATGTGCCTGGGCTGCAGTCTTTGGAGTATGGACTGCTGGTGCTTCTATCAGCAGTATCAGCAGTATCAGCAGGTAAGTTGCCAGGTGCACCGGGACCATCCTGGAGGTGCAGCCAGTGAGTTCTGGATAAGTGCATCCCTACCATCTGGGGCTCTGTGAAGAACGGGGCTCACTGGGTTTCTGCCCTCTGGGTTTGGTTTCTGGTGTTTCCGGTGCACTTGGTTCAGTGGTTTTCCTTGCCACTGGCTTCTTGCCTGCTGATCGGTTTTCATCTCACTGTAGTGTATCGGTGTATGCTCGGTGTGGAGTTTCCCCTCCCACACCGCAGCGTGACACTGACGCTTATTAAAATGAACAAAGCCTGGATTTCACCGGAATTCAAATCTCCTCCCGGGGAAAGCAACTAAAGATTTACATTACTTATGTATCTGATTCTTCTTCTCTACTCCTCCTACTCCTCCTCCTCCTTGTCGTCTTTGCCTAATGCTGACCCAAAACGCAATTTTTTAGAGGGCCAACTGGCACTCTTTTACGACAATTTTTCCGGAGGGCCCCCTACAGGACCTCTCTCCAAACAATTTTTCCGGAGGGCCACCTACTGGCCCTCTCTCTAAACAATTTTTCCGGAGGGCCCCTACAGGCCCTCTCTCCAAACAATTTTTCCGGAGGTCCACCTACAGGCCCTCTCTCTAAACAATTTTTCCGGAGGGCCACCTACAGGCCCTCTCTCCAAACAATTTTTCCGCAGTGTCAACTACAGACAGTGTAAAACAATGTTTCAGGAGCGTCAAACAGACAGTCCAAAACAATTTTTCAGGAGGCGCAAGTACCGACATTTAAAATTTTTTTTTTTTTTTGCTGAGGGTCGACTTTATGTACTCCGAAAAGAAAAAAATTTTTGGAGCCTCAACAAAAGCCATTTCACTGCATTCTCAGTCGGACAAAGTCATTGGTGGTGTAACCGCCATGCTGTGTCAGGCTAAATTTTTGGGTGCTTCACCAGCTACCTCATCTAACTTGTTCACTTGTTGGTGTCACCGCCATGCTGTGTCAGGCTTATGCCTGCATCGTGTGGCTGGGGATAGGAGAGCAGTGCCAGCATGGGCATGGGTGATGGACCTTCGTTGCACCTAGTTGGGTGCTTCCCTAACATGTGATTGGCATGTGCCTCGCCTTTCTTGGTCTGGGTGAGCACAATTGCCATGAGGGTAACCACCAGGCTGTTGCAGGAGAATCTGGGGTAATGGTGGGATTAGGCAGCCTCAGAGGCATCCATGAATGCTGCCCCTGCTGTTTCCTGTCCATTTCCGTGGTGTTTCCATCATTTTCTGATGTTTCCAGGTTTTCACCCAGCCTTCCCTAGGCAGAGCCTTGGTCCCTTGCAAAAAATGCTCGAGTCTCCCATTGACTTCAATGGGGTTCGTTACTCGAAACGAGCACCCGAGCATTGGGAAAAGTTCGTCTCGAATAACGAGTACCCGAGCATTTTAGCGCTACCTCATCTCTAGAGGTTTAATTTTTTTATTAGAGGAGTGATGTTTTAGAACATTTTTAGGTTATTATGATTATGTAGAATGTATAAAGTATGCAAACAGCAAGCTTCTGAGAACTTGTGCTACTTTCTCTCTAATGGGAGTGAGTATAAAAGAGCACCTGAAAATTGGTAAAAACAGAGCCCCTGATGAAGCGAAGGCGAAACCCGGTGATTGCACGAGGCGGAGACGCTTACTAGGAGAGCTTTTATGATTTTGTGATGCCCTTTTAACCTTCTTATGTTTGTGAGTATAATAAATAATTAATAATATACTATATTGGAAGTTCTTTCACTATTTGGTGCCCCCGTTTTAACATCTAACAGGGACATATAGAAGACATATACATGCCGATTCCGTTGCTCTGGCTATACTGATTCCTTTTGACTGACTCTGGAAAGCTTGGAATTGCTTCCGATTTTAAGCAGCAAGGTCAAGCTTTTGGCTTTTATTCTGATTTACAAAATGATGTCAACATAAAGTAGACATATGGGGAATGATGACTGATAACTATTTTATGAGGTATTACTATCTGTCTTAAAAGTACAGAAATTCAAATTTAGAAAATTGTGAATTTTTCCAAATTTTATGTAAATTTGGGATTAAAAAAAAAATAAAGGAAGAATATATTGACACAAATTTAGCACTGTCATGAAGTACAATGTGTCATGAGAAAACAATCTCAGAATGGCTTGGATTAGTAAAAGTGTTCCAAAGTTATTACCACATAAATTGACACATGTCAGATTTGCAAAAAATGGCCTGGGCAGGAAGGTGAAAACTGGCCCGGGGTTGAAAGGGTTAAAGAGCAGATAGATTTTTTTTTGCTATGAATATAAAACTTGTTTGTGTGGTGCGAGGCCTTGTAAGGTGGCTCATGAAGCAAATTATACATTGAAGTATCTGTGAATAATATTAATAGGTACAAATTTAACTTCACAGAACATGAAATTATATTGATGGTTGTCAGGTTAAGTCTGTCTCAGTAATTCTTAGCACTTCCAACAGGAAAGGTATCAATCCAACCCCCAAAATATCAGTGCAACCCCATTAAAACAAACGCTCATGTCAAGTTATCATTATGGATGATATTTTATGGATTTAGAGGGCTCATTCCTCTGCGAGTTTTTTGCCCTCTAGGGGGGGAATGTGTAAAAAAAATATAAGTTTTAGAAACAAAAACAGAGATGGGTAGATGAATATATGTCTGTATGGTGTATATACTTCATTAGTATGTATCTAGCTCCTTTGGTCTTAATCCGATTCTCACAGATAAATGTTTCGGAGTATCCTGCATCTCTTACATATGCTGATTGGTAGAGAACAAAAGGCACCCAAAAATAAGAGCAATGTGTCATAAAATGCTAAAATAACTAGTTGAAAACGACTCTATTCCTAGGAAGGCCCACAGACTCTTGACTAACCGATATGGGGCGTTGACAAGGAGGGGAGGGTTGATAGCTTTCATGGATAAACGATCCATGCTTTGAGTATAGGAGGAAGCTGGAAGGAACTTGGGAGGGAGCTGGGCGGAAGAGAGATCTGGAGAGGGCAGAGGAGAGACAATGATTGGAGGCCCATGTGTGGTAACTATAAACTGTAAGGAATTTTAATGTTGAGTTACCAAATGGTCTTGAAAGTAGAATTATATTGTAAGTAAAATCTTGGAATTTGTAAGTAACTGTAATTATTGTTATGTGTATACGCCTTTCTGGTTGTAATCTCTCTCTATGAAATATTTATATCTTTTTGTTCAGCAGTAACTCCATATATACTCATCAATAATAATTGTAATATCAATTTTCCACACTATACAATATACATTTTTTTACGCTCACTCTTGTCTTATTTATTGCATCCAGCCTTCGAATCAGACCCAGTAAGAGGGTGTATTATATAGTATATAATTTTATAATCCATTAATTTCAAGTGTTGGGGAAATTATTTCAACACCTTGTTGAACAATTTTCTTTTGCATTTTTTTTTATTCTTTGTATTTGAATGTACATATAAATATTAGACAAAAATCTGTCATAGGTGCCAAGTTCCAACTTCATTCACCAAGTAAATTCTTAAAATAATTGTCTTCTTGGGTGTATTCTATAGAAGGGGATTAGAACATTTTTTAAAAACTCTTTGTATTTTAGTTGAATTTTTTTAAACATCCTTTGTAGTTTAGTTGTACAGAATCCAAACAGTTTCATAGGTTGTCTGTGCAGTCGGCTGTCCACCACCAACAGCAGAAGGATCCCATTTCCAAACATAAGACCTAGACCTTGTCCTCCAAAAGTAAGAATGTGGCTAGTAGCAGTGGCACAGGTCATGTAGGTGTACCAGTAGTAGAAGTAGTAATAGTAGTAGCAGCAATAGCCCACAGTTATTCCTGGCTCCCAACATTATCCTAGAGGAGAAAGTAGATGAGATTGTGGACTGGATGGCTCACTCCTCCTCTCAGTCATAGCAGGATGACATGCCTTCTGAGTCAGACACCATACCTTGGAGCCAGGGGTTAGAGTGATCCTCCTGCTCCTCCTCCTTTCAGCCCCAGCGTAGCCTGTCATTTGGGTCCTCTGTATCTACACTGCCCCTCCTAGTGTTGTGCCTTTTTTTTATCTAAGAGGAGGCCACATATCCCCACCACACCCTATGAGATAGTCTTGAGAGTCTCCCTGATGACTGTTTAGAGAGCAGTCAGCTTTTGGATTGCCCGGAAGTGGAGGTTTGTGAGGGACCCTTGCACAGTGATAGTATTAGGAGTGGCACCTGTAGCCAGGGTGGTGGAGGTAGTGCCAGTGGTGGCACATTCAGAGCAGGGAATCTATAGGTGGGCCAAGGAGCTCAACATGAGCTATCACAGTCTGATAAAAGTGGCGGGTAGGTTGAGGAGTCCAATAATGATGATTGTGTGTTAGACAGGGCCTGGGATCTGGATCGGGCTGGTGAGGAGGAGTTACCATCAGAGAACAAGGAAAGTGGTAGTGGCAGAAACAAACGGCAGAGGCGAAGTAGGGCCAGACCTGCTTTGGGAACCGGGGAAGCCGCAAGTAGCGTGGTGACAGATTCAGAGTCGAAGCGTGCAAGGTCTAAGGAATGCTCGGCCACCTCTTGAGGGAGTGGGTGAAAATCTGGCATCTAGAAGGTCTTTTCCAATCTGCCAGGACATAGCGGCGCTGCCATGTGCAGGATCTGCAAGCAGAAATTGAGCAGTGGGTCAAATGACTCAAACGTAGTCACCACTGCTCTGTGGAACCACGTAAAGCAGTGTCACCCCATGCAGTTGTCAAAACAAGGTGGCTGCCAGCTATCACAAGAAGAGTTTGTTCCTTTTCCCGGGCTTTCTTGCAGCAGCCAACCCGCATTCATGGGCAGTGCTAGGTCTTTCACGTCCTCCTCCTTGCTCCATCACAATCATCAGGCATCAATAATAGAAGACTTGGCCAAGAAGCAAGTTATGCACCTAGCAATCCCATGGTGTGCAAACTAAATTCCCAACTGGCCAAGTTGCTGGCGGTGCAGTCACTGCCTTACAAAGTTTTTAGGGAGCTAATGGCCTATGCTAGCCCACGCTTGAAGGTCCCTGGCCAACATTGCTTTTCCCAAAAAACCATTGCTGCCTTTTATTCGCACATGGCGGACAACATTGCCGCTCCCTGCAGTTGTCCCTCTGCAGTACCATGCACACCACGGTGGACAATCCCGAGCATCACATATGGCCAGGGGCAATACTTTTTCTTCATGGCCCACTGGCTCAATGTTTTAAGTGGCGAGGCAGCACCCCAGCAACCTAGCCAGGTCCTTTTGGCACCTGCACGCCTTTATCAGCCTGGATTCCAGACCACCCACTTATCCACCTCCTCTTCCATGGACACCCTCTCGTCTCCAGCAGCAGCAGTAGGATGCAGCGCCACCCCCATCACATGTGTCAGGTTAAGAGCTGCTACATGGTGTTGGACTTGATCTGCCTTGGCAAGAGCAGCCACACAGGCGAGCCGTTGATGAAGCACATTAAGGAGCAAATAGCATGCTGGCTGTATACCCGCAAGGTCATGAGTGACAGCAGTACCAACATAGTGACCGCGCTGAACCTGGGCTGAATGACACATGCTCCCTATATGGCATACGTAATTCACCTTGTGGTCCAATGCTTCTTGAAAAAGTTCACTAGCCTGCGCACAGTGCTGGCAAAGTCAAGAAAGTTGTGCAATTATTTCAGCTATGTGGCATGAAACACTGTCGTTACATTGCATGATTGGCGACATGCCAATTTGCTGGAATTCGACACTGCACGTGCTAGAAAGGCTCTATGAGCATCAGAAAGCAGTGACCGACTTTGTCATGCACCAGCCAGAATCGTCAAGGATAGGAAGCTTGTGTCATTTTGAGATCCGGAAATGGAAGCTGCTCTGAGATGCCTGTAGCGTGCTGAAGCCCTTGGAAGAGGCCACAACATTCCTAAGCAGGGAGAGCTGCGGCCTGAACGACCTCATTTCCATTATGTTGGTGCTAGAAAAAATGCTGACACTCATGCATCAGGGGACAATTGAGGTAGAAGGTCGCCTGGTGCTCCTTGCTGTGTGCCCTGTCGCTGTTGGGGAACCCGAGGAGAAAGAGGAGGAGGAAGAGACAGTGTTGCAGGAGCATGAGGAAGATGATGACAGTGACACCGGCAATGACACACAATTGTTACAGAGAGAGGTAGAGATGGAAAGAACTGGCTTCTTGGATATGCTGGCCAGGATGGCGAGCTGTATGCTCATTTGCTTACGCAAAGACAAGCGTATTGTACACATGATTCAGGATTACTGGATAGCCATGCTTCTAGACCCATGCTATCACTCCAACATGGGGACGGTTTTCCTCCTGAGGAAAGAGAAGAGAAATTATCTTACTATCGAGAAACACTGTGTACGAATCTTTCCACAGCTTTTGGCCAACAGACGCCTGCCGCCAGCGTGTCTGAAAGGGAGGCCCATATTCGCCCCCTGCAGTCACCCACCTCCTGCCACAAGTAGCAGCAGCAGCCAGTTTAGCCTAAATGTCAGATAAATGTCTAATTTTTTGAGGCTGCATCCAGCCAACCATTCTTCGTTCAGACAGTTAGCACTGTGACTACGAGTATCTGGCCAAAAAAGGTTACATTTTTTGAGGCTGCTTCTAGCCAACCATTCTTTGTTCTGACAGAACTGCAACTATGAACATATGTCCATGTAAAGTTTAAATTTTTTGATGCTGCATCCAGACAACCATTCTTCGTTCTGACGGTTAGCACTACGACTACGATCATCTGGTCACTTAAAAGGTCAAATTTTTTTAAGCCTGGTCCCGCATATATCGTAAATTTTTGTCAAATAACATACTGTGCGTGTTTAAACTCTATCTGCCTCGGATAAGGGACAGTTGTTGGGAGGAAAATAGGAAAAAGCATAAAACGTGCCATGGCTTGGTGTGTTTCTAAACATGCCACTTTTTAACGCCTTTAATCATGCCTTTATCCAAAGCTATGTGTGTCAGATTTCTACTGCTGTCATTCATCCTAGAGCTTAGGGAGAAGGCGCTTTTTATGAAAAATCTGTATTTTGGAGGACTAGAGGGGGGTTATATACCAATTTCCAGTGGAATTAGAGCAACTTTGGTTCGTAACGAATAGATTCGGACCCAAACCGAACCAGAAAATTTGGCAAATCCAAAATGAACCGAATCTTGGGAGATTAGCTCATCTGTACAAGCCACGTTATCTTCTTTTTTGTTTGGTACATATTTTGTTGGTCATGTCTTGCACCAGGGCTATTGTTAGGAGTGCCAGACCCCCCTTTTTATTTTGTTTGAGTTGTAGTTTTTCCCAAAGATTGGATTCCACATGGAAATTTAGCAGCTACAGCACAGCCTTAATGTGGGCAAAAAGTGCTGGCATGCAGTTTTGCCACAGAGCTGCATGGTTTTTAAATGATTTGTTAATAGTCTTGCAGTTTTGCATGTAGCACTGCATGTTGGTGCAGTTTTTGCTGATGCTGTGACTGCTATATATGTGCAATCTCATCTTTTAATGGATATGCCATAATTGTCACTTCTGGGATTCTCACCTATTCGGTAAATAGGAGTCTTGCAGTTCCCTCCCACTGCATTCTTCATATATTGTAGGTATTTCTATTTATATATAAATATGTATTTCTATATATTTTATATATAAATGTAAAAGAAAAAATTCCAGGATTATAGGAGTGCTGTGGAATTTTTTTCTTTCATTGATACACCCAGGATGCTGGCACTCAGTCTACACCTTTAAAAAGGAGTGCTGCCCAGATTTATATATATATATATATATATATATATATATATATATATATATATACAGTGGAGGAAATAAGTATTTGATCCCCCACTGACTTTAAAAGTTTTAATACTAAAAAATAAATGAAACATCTCATAATTTTATGCCAGCTTTATTTTAACAGTGCCACATAGAATATAAAAAAAAAACGGAGAAAATTACATGAAATGAGAAATAAAAAATAATTTGCATTTCTTTGAGGGAAATAAGTATTTGATCCCCTAGTAAAACCATGACTAATGTTGGCTCCCACAGACCACTAACACACCCTAATCACAGTGAAGTCGTTACCTGGATGAGAGACACCTGTCCCAAATTGTCACCTGTATAAAAGGCCACCTGCCAACAGTCCCAGTGACACTCCAACATCTCCACCATGGGCAAGACTAAAGAGCTGTCTAAAGATGTCAGGGACAACATTGTTGACCTACACAAGGCTGGAATGGGCTACAAAGCCATAAGTAAGAAGCTGGATGAGAAGGTGACAACTGTTGGTGCAATTATTCGGAAGTGGAAGAAGTACAACATTACTGTCAATCGACCCAGGCCTGGAGCTCCATGCAAGATATCACCTTGTCTAGTCTCATTGATCATGATAAAGGCTAAAAATCAGCCAAGAACTACATGGGAGGAGCTGAGTAATGATCTCAAGGCAGCTGGGACCACAGTCTCCAAAAAAAACATTGGTAATACACTGAGACATAATGGTTTAAAATCCTGCAGTGCACGCAAGGTTCCTCTGCTCAAGAAGGCTCACTTCCAGGCCCGCCTCAAGTTTGCCAATGAACATATTAATGACTCCTAGAGAGACTGGGAGAAGGTGCTGTGGTCAGATAAGACCAAAATTGAGCTCTTTGGCCTCAACTCAACTCGACGTGTTTGGAGGAAGAAAAATACAGAATATGACCCTAAGAATACCATCCCCACCGTCAAGCATGGTGGTGGAAGTATTATGTTTTGGGGGTGTTTTTCTTCTAAGGGTACAGGCCAACTTCACCGCATTGACGGGAAGATGAACGGGGCCATGTATCGCAAAATCCTGGGTGACAACCTCCTTGCCTCCGCCAGGGCACTGAAAATGGGTCGTGGATGGGTCTTTCGGCATGACAACGACCCAAAACATACAGCCAAGGAAACAAAGGAGTGGCTCCATAAGAAGCATATCAAGGTCATGGAATGGCCTAGCCAGTCTCCTGACCTCAATCCCATCGAAAATCTATGGAGAGAGCTGAAGCTTCGCGTTTCCAAATGCATGCCTAAAAACCTTAAGGATATGGAGATGATTTGCAGAGAGGAGTGGGCCAAAATTACTCCTGAAGTGTGTGCAAACCTTATAAAAAACTATAAGAAACGTCTGACTGCTGTGCTTGCCAACAAGGGTTTTGCCACCAAGTATTAAATGATGTTTTCCTAGGGGATCAAATACTTATTTCCCTCAAAGAAATGAAAATTATTTCTCATTTCATGTAATTTTCTCCGTTTTTCTTTTGATATTCTATGTGGCACTGTTAAAATAAAGCTGGCATAAAATTATGAGACTTTTCATTTATTTTTTAGTATTAAAACTTTAAAAGTCAGTGGGGGATCAAATACTTATTTCCTCCACTGTGTATATATATATATATATTTGCCCTGTTTGTAAATGTGGTTTCTTGCAACCTATTGACTTGGATTGCATATTGGTTTGGATTTTCAGGATTGCTTCAAATAAGCAGTGTGTAATTCCAGCCTAATATATTTTATCAGGTTTTCTATTACTAAAATGTGAACTAGGTACATGGTCTTGTCTAGATTTCCCTTTGATATTTTCTCTGCAGATATTAATGTTTTTGTTCGGCAGTAGATGGCAGCAAGACCCAAGCTGAAAGTTGTGACTTAGCTTACCCTGATGCACTGCGGTAGATGCTAAACTGTATGGCTTACAACTCTTGCTAATTAATATAAACCTTATATCTAGATATTAGTAATTTAGTTTATTCATCCAAGAGTAAAATTACAAATGAAAACAAAATAAAAACAAACACAGAACATCGGATATAAAATGATTTTTCAGATTTATAAAAAAAAGGTCTGAAATACCTGTCATCTCTCCTGACACATCTGTTTTAGTATATATACTAAAGCAGCTTTTCTTAGCACTCTGCACAGTGCTGTTCCTCTGGTATTCCTTTTTAGAAATGTATGATTAAATTGACATCCCTGTTGTGAAAGGGATGAGTACATCACAGTCTAAGGGCACTACAGGAGCAGAAGAACGAAAATAACTAAAGTGCCGGATTCAGCACATAACTTACAGGAATTGAGCCTGATATATCCCATTGATTATAATAGGATCCTTCAGGTTTCTGTTCAGAACTTTTTTTTGCATGCAGGACTTTTCTCTCCGCTATTTTTAACAAACTCTGTGACGGAGGCTCTGATCTGAGTCAAACACTGGACCCAGCATGCATGTGAAACCTGCACTCCCTTAATTTTATGGTGGCCATCCTGGCACATAACAGTAGGAATTAGTGTTAGGTTCTCGTCTTACAGAGATCGCCTTGACGTGTGGCAGACGGGCCCAAATAATTTTGTGCAAAATATATTTGCCAAGAATCTCAAATTTACTAAACAAGCGTAGCATTAGCACTAGAATATTTACTATTACTATGGCATTTTTGTACTTTATTTGGTTTGCAGAGTGCTGTTGCATTGTATGTGTTTTTTTCCTTTGTGTATTTAGCCATGGCAACGTGCACCTGCACACTGGGATGTGCTGACTGACCCCCTTTTTTCTGAGTCAAATACTGTCTGCACTGTATGTGAGTGTGTAGGGATAACAGAGGAGCGACACAATACAAAGTTGTAAGAAAAGATGCTCCAGAACTGTTACTTCGTGGGGAATGCAAGTACAAAAATACATGGCAGGGGAGATTACAGGTTCTCTTTAAATCTCATGGTTCTACCCTGAGTTGCCTGGTGCCACAGAAGGAAATGTTCAATTATATAATTGTTTGTGGAACGTATGTACAGCCGAGCATAATCTGTTCTCAACATGTCTGTTTTCATGGAACAATCTGTCCCCATAGAGGTTTGACTCTATAGAGTCGTCTTGTACTTTCAGCTAAAAATATTATTCCCACATCAGATGGTAATTCTTCCATGCAGCCTCTCTGTTTTTATATTAGAACACTGAATTAGACCAGCCAGTTAGATTTTAAAGGGATATCTAATAAAGTGATACACTGTAAAATCATTAGAATATGCCATCAATTTATGATCAGTGGGGAGTCTTTCCTCTTGAACAACCATTGGCCCTCAATATGAAGGGACCTCATGTTTGACTCAGGTATGTGGCCCCTTCACCTTTTTTTTTCCAGCACTCTCGACTTTCCAACCACCAGCTGTGCAAGGGAACTGCAGCACAACTTCATTCAAGTGCAGCCTCTTCATTCTCAAGATTGGTGAGGGTCCCAGCAGTTCAACCCTCCTTGACAGTGGCATACCTTCCATGGAGGCAGACCATGCAATTGCTACAGGGCCCCGGGGTTGAGGGTTCCCATCACTGAGCTCCTTCTGTTCCCAGAATGCACTTCAGTGAAAAAGGCAAAGAAAAGAGAGGAGCTCAAAGGGTGAGTATGTCAGGCATAATGGTTCCCGTGGAGGTGTTGCTCATCCATAAAGTACAGTTGTTACTTCTAAACTATTATGAGTTGTTGGGGTGAGGTGAGGTGAGGGGGTGATGCTGCTGAGGCCATTGATGGTCCTCTGGGTTGTGGTTGCCAGCCAACTTAAGGAGTTCAGAGGAGGCACTGGATAGGGAGTAGTGGACCAATTAGGTTTTAACCCAAACACGACCATTATAGAAACAAAAATACTTTATTGATAAGTGTATTTCAAATGGACAACGCGTTTGAGGGTTCTGGAACCTGTTTTTTAAGTCTTTTGCTGTTAGTGGGGAAGATGAACCACGATTAAAAGTGTCACTGGCGGCTGTTGGTTAGCTGAACCGAGCGCCTCGAAGCCCTGGAAGAGCTTGTAAGGCAGCCTATGTTGAAACAGTCTGTGCCCAGCTGCTGTGAGAACGCCATGTTTAACACCCCGCATCCTCAGCCATTCTGAAAAAGCTATTCAGCAGAGGTCCAGGGTATCCAACCCTCACTGATCTGATATTGAGGATCCTGGAATGTGGTGAAACTGTACATCATGGAT
The DNA here is from genome assembly GCA_900303285.1 of Rhinella marina. Classification (NCBI taxonomy): domain Eukaryota; kingdom Metazoa; phylum Chordata; class Amphibia; order Anura; family Bufonidae; genus Rhinella; species Rhinella marina. Next base: position 22,125 of record ONZH01012314.1, read on the forward strand.
TGCTTTAAAAAGATATTCCAGAACTTAGTTACTACTTCATGATGATTACCTAGTCACAGCTGTTGAAAGGACAGTAAGGCTCCTGCTGTAATAGTCAAAAATGAAAAAACTCACGTCCTGACGTTTAGCTAGGATCAGTAGCGCCCATAGCATATAATGGGCATGACCACAGGAATTGGCCCTTTAGGCATAGCCTAATAGATTACTTGTGTTGCAATGAAAAAAAACACCTTATTGCCAGCACCTCAATAGCATAAATTCTGATGCAAGCTCTGATCAATTGCCCCCCTTTTTTGTAATTGGGTATGTTCAGATCACTGAAGTGCATAAATGTACACATGTTAGCAAATGTGTTGTATTAATTCAACATATCTGTTACGAGTAGTGGATATGGACCAACTATACTAACTAGCCAGTTTGACTTTGAGCTAGTCCTAAGGGTGTTATCATAGTGCTCCCCTGGTTTTCACCCTTTAATCCCTCAGCAGAGATCTGGTGTTTGCTGCAGGGGATCCACCAGGCCACTACCTCTTGGAATAGTCCCAATGTAGATGGAAACTGACCCACTGGGGGTCAGAGTCACTGGTGCAAAGCAATACTCATAGTCGGTAAACCGGCAGAGTTCATGCAATTCCATAAAAGTAATCCAAGATCAGGGCAGGCAGCAAAGAGTCAGTACAACAGACAAGCTAAAGTCAGGATAGGCAGTGGAGTTACAGATTCAGTTAATGGGTAGATATTTGGTACACAAGCAATCAGAATAGCACACCGACACTTGTTAAACTAGCAAACAAACCTAAAGCTCAGGAAAGGTGTGTAACCACAGTCCAGCATATATAGGAGGGAAGGTTAGCTCATTAGTCATGCAGCAGCACACACAGGGCCAGAGAAGATTAACCTTTGCATTACTGCAACAGAGGTGAGTTACAATGAACAATGACACTAAGGCTAGGACTACACGACATTTGTCACAGTAATGTCACATGGCATATTTTATAATGCTAGTCTTGCTGTTGCACTGTGACATGGGACATGCTGCAACTGCGACACGACAGTCGCAGAAAAACTCATCAAAGATCGTGTCGCAGTCGCAGCATGTCGCAGTGCGACACTATAGACTAGCATTTTAAAATATTACATTACTACGACATATGTTGCAATGTTGTTTGATCCTATTTGTCACAGTGAAAATGTAAAAGATCGTACTGTACCTTAGTGCAGTGGTCCCCAACAACCGATCCGCGTCCCAGGACCGGGCCCTGGATGGATGCTTGCTGGGCTGTGGCAATCAGGGCCCTGGTCACAAGTGGAGAGTGGCGGTGGCTGGGGACAGGGAGATGATGATTATCTCCATAGCCATCTGTATCGCCATCCTCAGGACAGTGACCAATGACTGTGCTGTGGCTGGGAAGGGAAGGGAGAGGCATCTCCCTTCCCTGTTCTTCTGATAGGCTGCAGGCACTAGTGCATTGTCATTTAGATATTAAAACTTTACTTTAATAAGTGTTCTAAATGATGTTATGACCTCAGAAGTATTATATATATATTGGTGTAGTAACCCTGTGAATGCTAGTAGTGGGTTGGAGTGGGTAATTACGAGTTACCTAGTTTATGGTGTCTTGGACGCTTAATATGATAAGTGGTGGCAACGAATATTTCTTGGTATGGATGTCAGATGTCTAAATGGGAAGACTTGGCTTAACCCATTGGCTCAAAGTAGCAGAATGGGAGGTTGACATTAAAATCTGGGTGACCCTTTAAGCTCACATCCTAAGTCATGATTCTGACACCACAGTATTATTAACTATGAATAGTTCCTCAGCTGACCTCAAGAGAAGCAGATCTGGCCTTCTAAGTTTTTGGGGAAGTTTTGGCTGTAAAATACCTCTGCACTTTATTGCCGCTGCAGCTACTGCCCTCCTCCTCTGATATCACCTTCTCCTTAGCACCCCAATCCAACTTTTAGATCCATTTCAACACACAATCATTGTCATAGTCCTCCCCTCCCATCTACTTTCATCAGACTATGACATGTCATTGTGGGCCCCTTTACCCACCTCCCAATTCCCTGCTCTGTATTTGCAGAGAGTGCCACTGTTGCTACCACTGCACCTACCGCTACTGCTAATACTACTACTGTCCGGATGTGCTACTGCTGTTTGTACCCACATTCTGACTTTTGAGTAGAAACTGACTTTCATTTTGCACTCTTCCATTTTCCAGACATTATATTATGGAGCCTACAAATGAAAAGTCTCAGGTTTACTAAATGAAAAGTCACAGGTTTGGCACACACAGATTATTGAACGATACAAGCAAAATTGCAAGTGTGTTTTCTGTAATTTGCATTTAATAACACTCATTCAAAAATGAAATGTATTATAAACTGCACGGAATAGTGCAATAATGCATCCTACTACCACCAATATAACAAAACAGTTTTGAAAGTAAAGTTATTTTGAACTATGCAATATGTGTTTAATATCACTGGTACACAAATGAATATTTTGTACTATAAAACATACAGTGCAATTGGGTATTGCATCCAACTTCCACCAAAATAATGATGTGTTGGGGGTCAAACTTAATTGAACTCTGCATTAAATATCATTTGTATAAAAATGGTGTTATTGCTATAAAGTACTTTTGCTATAATGCAAAGCGTTTAATAACATGGATGGATATAATGTACTGAAAATAAAATATCCAATTTCTCAGCATTTGCAGCAGAATGCTAAAAACCTTTATTTAAAAAAAAATAAAAATAAAGCTGTTTGTTCATAAAATAATATGATTTTTTTTCTTTCAAGGGGCTAATTTTGTAATATAGAACTGCTAGGCTGAATTGCAGCTGCAAACAGCAAGCAACTTTAAAGGGGTTCTGTAGTTCTGTAAAACTGATGATCTATCCTCTGGATAGATCATTAGCATCTGATCAGCGGCAGTCCGACACCCAGGACCCCCGCCGATCAGCTGTTTGAGAAGGCAGCGGCGCTGCAGGAGCTGCGGTGTTTACCGCAGGCCCAGTGACGTCACGACTAGTATCACTGGCCTGGGCGGGGCTAAACTCCATTCAAGTGAACAGAGCTTAGCCCCACCCAGGCCAGTGAAACTAGTTGTGACGTCACTGGGCCTGAGAAAAACACAGAGAAGGCCGCGGCGCTCCTGCAGCGCCGCTGCCTTCTCAAACAGCTGATTTGCAGGGGTCCCGGGTGTCGGACCGCCGCTGATCAGATGCTGATGATCTATCCATGGGATAGATCATCAGTTTTACAGAACTGCAGAACCCCTTTAAACACAGTGACCAGCCCCGGTGACCAACTCCCTCAAAGCCTTCCCTAATCAAATTCCTTCAAATCTGCACAATAATATTTCTATTATTTCCCTATAGTTTCCCTATATTGTCCCTAATCAAACTACAATAGTTGCTTGTGGCTTTGTATACAATAAAATCATTTTTGGGCACATACTTCAGACACACTCCTATTCAGAAACTTAACACAATATGGCAATTCTGCTGGTTCAGCATAGGCATCTCTCTACCTAATGCCCTTCTGATTGGCTGATGAGGCTGTCTTTCACTTCCTCCCTGTGTCTTTGATCCTCCGTATTCTTCTTCCCTCCCCGGTGGTAGGGGACTTGGTTGACCCATCCCATATTTTATGAAACTTGGCTTCCTGTGTTTATAAATCCATTTGTTGTATCATAGTGTCCTATTTATTGAATGTAACCAGTAATAGAGACTACCGGGCAACATCAGGCATCCAGAATTGGGCAACTGTTTTCCTAGCCTGGTTCCAATGAGAAATACTCAGCTGAAGAGTGAAAAGGTTTGGGGTTGACAAACATAAGGGAACCATCATTTGCCACAGTTATTCCCATATTAAAACTTGCTAATCAATTCCCAAAATCCCTTTTAAAAAAGGGATTGGATACCTCATTACACTTGGGATAAAAGTTAGGGAATTTGGACCTAAATTTATGTAGATGTGGTCATATCTGCTCTGTGAACCAGGCAGGGTTGCCAACCATCCGTAAATTTACGGACAGTCCGCAAAAAATGCCTGTTTTTCTCTGCCGTCCGTAGCGTCCGGCAGAAAAAAATAACATCCGTAAATTTTTAGGCCGAAATCCCCAAGTGTAAACTTTGCATGCGTTAGCGCAGCCTGTGCAGTGCAGAACTATTCCCTGCTGGCTGGGCCGGGCGGCGCTCGGAGCGGGCGAGCCGCTGGTGGCGCGTGTGCACATGACAAGGCAGAAGCAGGTCAGCAGTTTTAATTACATGAGGTACTGGGGCTATGGGAAGGACTGGAGGAGGGCACAGAGAGAGGACCAGCACGAGCCTGCTGCTAGGGAGGAAGGAGGAGGGAGGAGGGACTGGGGGGGAGGTGTTGAATCATGTGGCTTGTGTTTCATCTTCCCTGGGACAGGATGAGCCATGTAGCCGACGTTCCACCTAGTATTCTCATGTTCAGTCCCCCTCCACTGGTCCACATTGACTGAGCTCAGAACTGTTGCCACCTCCAGCACCACCACTGACTTTTCTACTGGCTATAGCAGACATGATCCTGAAGAAAGAGCCAGGCTTCTGTTCTCACCAGGCGGACTTACTGCAAAGCCTGCCAGGCATCAAGCAGGAGAAAATGGGGGAGCACAAGCACTTCCACCATTACTATGGGGAAAGACAGGTGGAGAACCTGGCATTGATGGTGGGAAACCCAGAGCTCAACCTGGACCTGGGCCTCAATAGAGAGGTGAGATCTATTAGTGGTGTGCTAAGCATGTGTAACAGCATTGTGGGGCCCACCCTGGCAGAGCACATCGGTACAGGTTACAGGGTAATGATTTGTTGTCTAAACTACTGTGGCACTACAGGGTCTAACTGAACTACAGGGGGCTATCTAAACTACTGGGGGCACTACATGGGGCTATCTAAACTACTGGGGGCACTACAGGGGGCTATCTAAACTACTGAGTCACTACACGGAGCTATCTAAATTCTTGGGGCACTACATGAAGCTATCTAAACTACTGGGGTACTATAGGAGGCTACCTAAATTACTGGAGGCACTAGAGTGGACCGTTTAAGCTACTCTGGGCACTATAAGGGGTATTATAATTACTGGGACCATTACAGTGGGTCCTTATTATTTCTGGGAGCACTACTGGAGGCACTATGGGAAAATTATTTCTATTATGGGGAATTATTACTACTACCGGGGGTACTAGAGCATTATCGCTATTGGGGTACTATTACTAATGAAGGCATTCTGGGAGAGAATTATTAGTATCAGTGGGACTTTGGGGAGCACTGTAACTATATGGGGTCCTACCTATATGGCACTGTAATATCTACAGTATAGTATTTGGGGACATTGGGGAGCACAGTGGGCACAGTATTTTAGGTAGCAGCAGGATAACAGAAAATTGGGTAATCTAAAGTGTCTTTGTGGCAAACTCTGCAGAGAGAAGTTAGGTCTGAAAGAACTCGTCATGGCGGTTTGGGCCAAATAGAGAAGATGAGAAAAAAGAACATCTACATCAGGGAGACATCACTGGATTTAAGAGTTATGTGGTGATGTGTCATCTTGTATGTTTGGTATTGGCGAATGTAATGTCCATCCAAATATTTCTTCAGCAAGGACCTGCTGGTATATGGTATGTTACTGCTGCAGCCAATCAGTGATCTAATGCTGAGAACTGGCTGCAGTGGTCACATGCCATACACCTGTACATCAGTGTGCACATCACCAAAATTGTGACAGATGTGCACACTTGCCCATTACATCCTGTCAGTCTTTACATGGCAGCAGCAATGATGTCAGAAAGTCCAGCGTGTCACTGCAGCCATATAAGCAAAGCACTCAGACTAGAATGGCAGGATTGTAACAGCTGAAAATTGTTGATTTATTTTCCATATGCCATATTTTATTTTTAAATACTGAAGAATCCTCTTTATTCTGGGGCATGGAAGGGGTTGGGTGTGTCCTCTAAAAAGGGTGTGGTTTATTATGTCCCTAAAAATTTTGGGCTGTCCATAAATTTTGGTTCAGTTGTTCAGAAACATTTGAAAGGAAGGTTGGCAACCCTGGAAGCAGCGGTTTTCAAAACCATGACCAAAAGTTATTCATAGACATGTGTTACCTTTGCTCTCTTGCTATGTCCCTTATGGTCCTAAAGACACTGTGAATATCTTTTCTCCTTCTCTCAGAAGTTTGCCACTTGTCTTCAGCATAAAGAGCCCTTGTAGGATACCTTCAAAGACCAGATTCTGGGCTGATGCAATCAGACTACACTGCTCCTCTTTCAGAGGGGGCAGGTCCAGCCTTTCTCCTGCTGAGTAGGACACGGTTAGGGGCCGTTCAGAAGGCCGTGATACTGCAGGTCCACAAAAATGTGGATCCGCAATACCACGGATGCTGGACACACATCGCTGGCACCCCATAGAAGATGCCTATTCTGGTCTGCCCTGCAACTAGAGATAGCAGGTTCAAATCCCAGAAGAGGTATATGTGTTTTTTTTTTTTTTTAATAAAGCAGTGATATGTAGATGAGCTTTCTGGGCAGATCTCAGTGTGGTGCCGCTATAGTGTATGTGATATTTACATGCTAGCACACAGCTCTGCCCTCAGCCTGCTGTCTAGCCCAATGGGAGGGGGCGTGTGCAGAGCACAGGGGGTGTTACATAGCAGTGCTCAGAATATTCAGCCCTGCCTCTGAGTGCTCTGATTGCTCATTTGCATATTAATAAAAACACTGATTTCTCTGAAGCTATTTATCATACAGACAAAAGAAAGGTATAGTATTAATCAGCATGATGAGCTCTACCAGCCAGTATGTCTGGTTTAATGGGGTTGATCCTGGTGACAGAGCCTCTTTAAGTAAAAAAAAATAATCAAATCACCCCTTTTCCTAATAAGAAACATAACAGGGTGTACATTGTAACAGAAAAAGAAATAAAAATACTTGATTCACCATATGTTTAGTCACCTTGCCCCCCAAAAAACTATGTAACTATGTAATACAGCTCTGTGGATAGAAATTTAAAAAAGTTATAGTTGTCAGAAAATGGCAATGCAAAGACATTTTTTTATCCAGAGGTTTTTTGTTTTTTTTTAAGTAGTAAAAAATAAAATAAAAACTATAACAATCTGGTAGCACTGTAATCATATTGAGCCTCAGAATAAGAACGTTATGTCATTTTTAGCACACAGCGAATGCTGTAATATCAAAACCCAAAAAAACTTGGGGGATTTGTGGATTTTTTTTCCCATTTCCCACAACAAATATTTTTTTTCCTGTTTTCTAATAAAAGACTTAGTAAATTAAATGGTGCCATTAAAAAGATACTTGTCCCACAAAAAATAAGCCCTCAAATGGCTATGTGAACAGAAAATTAAAAAAGATATGGCTCTTGGAATGTGGGGAGGGGGACGGAAATGCAAAAATGTAAATGGATTTTTTCTTGGGATTAGGGAAATTTCACCCATAGCATTTTAGGAGTAAAAGCTTCAGTTTTTGTGCAGTTTTCCGTTTAGTCTTTTAAGCCAAAGCCAGGATTGGATTCAAAAGGAATGGGGAATCTAATGTATAAGGCCCCTTTCACACGAGCGAGTTTTCCGTGCGGGCGCAATGCGTGACATGAACGCATAGCATCCGCACTGAATCCTGAACCATTCATTTTAATGGGTCCGTGTACATGAGCCTTTTTTTTCACACATCAGTTCTGCGTTGCGTGAAAAATGCAGCATGTTCTATATTCTGCGTTTTTCACGCAGCCCTGGCCCCATAGCAGCAAGTGCGGATACAATGCGTTTTTCACTGATGGTTGCTAAGAGATGTTGTTTGTAAACCTTCAGTTTTTTATCACGCGCGTGAAAAATGCATCAAACCGCATTGCACCCGTGCGGAAAAAACTGAATAACTGAATGCAATCGCAGACAAAACTGACTGAACTTGCTTGCAAAATGGTGCGAGTTTTCCTGAACGCACCCTGACCTAATCCGTCATGCTCGTGTGAAAGGGGCCTAAAGCTGAGTGTATGTGTGTTTGTATGTATGTCTGCTAAAGGAATCTGCAAAACCGCATTTACAATCATGAAATTTGGCACAAAGGTACATCAGGTGTCCGGAAAGGTTTTAGACCGGGTCCCAGCTGTCTAGGACGTACCGTTCCTGAGATATATATAAAAAAAATATATGCAAATACAGCACATCACATGACATACATAATCCAATAGAAGCCTGTAGGTATTTCTCTTCACATCCCAACTGTTATACACACGGTCACATGTCCCTTATCAGCCAATAGAAGCTTGCAGGTCCTTGATCCCCACATGCGCACAGATTTACACCAGGTTTCCATAACAACCCAGCCATTTTTCTTCACTGCTGTAAGTGCAGGGCGGTGTGGATGATATTATTAAGGGAGCGGAGTGCTGTCGAGGTCACAGGACTTAAAAACCCTGCCCCCCAGGTCCATCTAGGCTACGCCCCCGCCCACTCCACAGCAGACAGGGATTGAAAAAATTCAGGTAAAAATCACCTTCTGTCAGCTGCAGGGATGGGGGGAGTGACTTTCTCCTTGCAGCTCACGCTCAGACAGCACAGTACTGTTATCTGAGAGTGAGCTGTTCAAAAGGACATCCCTGTGTCCGTCCAGGCCCTGCGTCGAATGGAGGACAGGGAGTCTGAAAACCAGTCTGTCCAGCCTAGAACCGGACATCTGGCCACCCTAGGGGCAGGCTGCTGTGGAGGTCACAGTTAAGGGGACGGTCTGCTATGGAGGTCAGTGTTAAGGGGAAGATTGCTGTAGAGGCCACTGTTAAGGGGGCGGGGTGTTGTGAAAATCACTGTTATGGAGATAGGGTACTGTGGAGGTTACTTATAAAGGGGCAGCTGCTGTGGAGGTCACTGTTAAGGGGGTGGGATGCTGTGGAGATCATTTTTAAAGGGGCGAGCACTGTGGAGGTCTCTGTTAAGGGGCAAGGAACGGTGGAGGTCACGGTTAAGGGGACGGTCCGCTATGGAGGTCAGTGTTAAGGGGCGGGGTGCTGTAGAGGTCACTGTTAAGGGGGTGTGGTGTTGTGGAAGTCATATTTTAAGAGAATGGAGCTCTGTGGAGGTCACTGTTAAGGGGGCGGGTTATTGTGAAAATCAATGTTAACGAGACAAGGTACTGAGGAGGTCACTAATAAAGGGGAGGGCACTGTGGAGGTCACTGTTAAATGGGAGGGCACTGTGGATATTACTATTAAGGGGCAGGCAACTGTGGAGGTCACTGTTAAGGGAGGAGGGGACTGTGGCAGACGGCAGTCACTGTTAAAGAGGCTTTGTCACCAGGATTAACCCCATTAAACCAGACATACTGGCTGGTAGAGCTCATCATGCTGATTAAAACTGTACCTTTCTTTTGTCTGTATGATCAATAGCTGCAGAGAGGTCAGCATTTTTATTCTGCACACTGCTCTATAACACCCCCTGTGCTCTGAACACGCCCCCCCCCCCCCCATTGACTGACAGGTCTAGTCAGCAGGCTGTGGGCAGAGCTGTGTCCAGGAGCTGTGTGCTAGCATGTAAATATCACATACACTATAGCTGCACCAGACTGAGATCTGCTCAGAAAGCTCATCTACATATCACTGCTTTATTTGTATGGTTTTGTTTGTAGAGATCCCAGGTTTAAATCTTAGGTAAGACATTGCAATTTTTTTTTCTTCAGAAATTTTTTTCTTCCACATGTATCCCATAAGAAAAGTCTATGTTTTTACTATATTTAGAAAGCTAATAAATATAACTGGTTTCTTTATAATCATATATTGTGTCTGTGAATAAACCAGTAATAAGTTTTAGCAAAACAAAAAAACAAAACACTCAGTATAGTAAGGCCTTATTATTATATATTATTTAAAAATTATGGTTTTGAATAAAAAAAAAAATACAGAAAGAAAATATATACCCATTCTGGGATTTGAACCTGCAATCTTTAGATGCAGGGTAGACCACTAAGCTATAGCTTCACCGCATAATTGTTTGTGGTGTTTTTATGCTTATAAGGTAACACATCATCAGTGTCTATATAATCATATATGCTGCCTGTGAATAAAGCACTAACGTGTATTAGCTTTCAGAGCAGATCTCAGTGTGGTGAAGCTATAGTGTATGTGATATTTACATGCTAGCACACAGCTCCTGGACACAGCTCAGGACCTGGACCTCAGCATGCTGTCTAGCCCTGTCAGTCAAGGGGAGGGGGCGTGTGCAGAGCACAGGGGGTGTTACATAGCAGTGCTCAGAATATTCAGCCCTGCCTCTGAGTGCTCCAATTGCTCGTTTGCATATGAATAAAAACGCTGATTTCTCTGCAGCTATTGATCATACAGACAAAAGAAAGATACAGTTTTAATCAGCATGATGAGCTCTACCAGCCAGTATGCCTGGTTTAAAAGGGTTGATCCTGGTGACAGAGCCGCTTTAGGCTTCTTTCACACCAGCGGCAGCACGGATCCAGCGGGTGAAGGGTGCCGCCGGATCCGTGCTGCCGCAGGTACACCTGTGGGGCCGGAGCAGCACATACACATACACACATACACAGACACATAAACATACACATACACAGACACTTACCTGTTCCAGCAGCTCCGGACCTGACCAGCGACGAGGAGGAGGACGGCGCGCACAAGGGTAAATTTACCCACAGCGCCACCTGCTGGAAGGAGGGGAAATTGCAGGGAGACAGATCCGTCATGAACTCCATTGAAAGTCAATTGAGGAGGGATCCGTTTAACATTGTGTCACAGCAAACGGATCCGTCCCCATTGACTTGCATTGGGGGTCATTCCAGAGCCGTCTTGGTGCGGATGCCCAGACCGGAGAGCAAACCGCAGCATGTTGCGGTTTGCTCTCCGGTCTGTATACTGAAGAGAACTGAACGGAATGCATTTAGGAGCATTTCGTTCTCTTCAGTTCAGTTTTGTCCCCATTGACAATGAATGGGGACAAAACTGAAGTGTTTTATTCTGGTATTGAGCCCCCTATGATGGAACTCAATACCGGAATTCCAAAACGCTGAAAGTAGCCTTAAATAGCAAATAATGAACATACAGATGTATGACCAGTAACATATCAGATATCAGAGTCAGGTGTCAGTTTCAGGTGTCATAGAGTATTTAGTTTTAAACTAAAGTTATTATGACAAGGATGTCCTAATATGAAAACTATAGAGGTGATAATAAATAGGCAGTAAATTCTCAAACGCACGGCAACTATTATTTTTATTTGAAATTGGAATTCCACATTCTATGGCATATACCGCAATTATTCCATTGTTACTATATTTAAAGGGGTTGTCCAGGTTCAGAGCTGAACCCGGACATACCTTTCAATTCACCCAGGCAGCCCGCCTGAACAGGGCATCGGAGCATCCTATGCTCCGATGCCCTCCTTTGCCCTGCGCTTTTTGCCCTGCGCTAATTAGCGCAGGGCAAAGGAATTTAGCCCGGTTCCAGTGACGTACCGGGCTCTGCCAGGCGGAGGCTTCCGCCCGGCAGTGAGCCCGGTGACGTCATCGGCGCTGATGGGCGGGCTTTAGCGCTGCCCTAGCCATTCAAACGGCTAGGGCAGCACTAAAGCCGGCCCATTACGGCCGGTGACGTCACCGAACTCACTGCCAGGCGGAAGCCTCCGTCCGGCAATGAATGTTTACAAACAAAAGAGCCCTTGCCCTGCGCGATACAGCGCAGGGCAAGGGAGGGCATTGGAGCATGAGACGCTCCGATGCCCTGTTCAGGAGGGCTGCCGGAGTCAAAACCTGGGTATGTCCGGGTTCAGCTCTGAACCCGGACAACCCCTTTAAGCAGCCCCTTCCCATGTGTAGAGGCTCTTGTGTATATATGATATATTTTCAGTTTCAGAAATTAAAAACTTACACTTTCTCATACTGAAGGAAATATTATGCCACTATGCTGCAAATTGCCATTTTATTTGTCATCATCATAACTCTATCTGACACTTCCTTTCAATGGGCATTTTAAAACTGACAGTGAATTAACCTTTTAGCAATGAAACCACAGGGTAGCTCTGCAGTTTAGAGACCAGACTCTGATACGTTGTCTTGACACTTATGACAGCATTATGATTCTCATATACTATAAATACCATTAGTTTGCTGGATTGCTTTTGCTTTTAAGCAATAAAAATAACAACTCAAACTTGCTATGAAAATTGTTTACTTTCTGAATTTATAGAAAGTTCTTTTTTTTTTTTTTTATAATAAAACCAAATCGATCACAGTATATAGATATCACAGGGTTACAGATAACACATGATGTCCCCATTCACAGTAAGTGATGGACATAACTTACCTCCTACCCAAACTTGCCTGTTCCAATCAATCTTTGTTTACATGGCCGCAACAATGATGACAGAAAGTCCAGCACGTCACCGCACCATAACTGCAGCAATATAAACAAAGCATTCATGCTAGACTGGCTGGGGATGTGGATTTTTTTCCATATGCTGCTGCAATATTTTATTTTTAATTACTGGACAACTCTTTTGATTTTGTGGTGTTTGTAATTTGAGGGCATTATGTTTAGGACATTTTGAGGGCTTGGTGTGGGGCAATGGTCTATAAAAATGGGTCGGTGTATGTCTGTGGATAGGTCATCAGTATTTAAGTCTCGGAAATCCCCTTTAATGAGGGAGTTTATTGCCTCCTGTCAACTAGTTATGGGAGTATTGGGTTTATTGTGGGTCTTAGATCTGTTTGAATAGTAGAATATTGTTCCTGTGAGAGAGGAGGCATGGTAATGTACAGAGTGGCTGAAGTCTAGCATTGATGGTCAGCTATCTGCTTACTGCAAGTGGCCAATGTAATATCATTCCACCTGGCCTCTGGTGAGAGTTACTGGTCCCTATCAGCTAACCCTGAAAAGTACATTGGCTGACTGCCAAACTGGCTTCCCATGCTTGCCATAGATCTCACAGTGATATCAGACTATTGATGACTGACTTAGTGATTATTGGCTTTCTTCACTATATATAATTCAACAAGTGGGAGATGAAATTAAGTGCTTAGCCTGAGAACTAACCTCACACACTTCAACTGATTGGATTCATTTATTAACTGAACGGCATAAATACTCAAGACCTTTCCTTGCTAGATATACTTCAGCGAGCAAGAACTGAATTCAAGAAGTGCTAATCCTGAGAAATGAGCATTTACTTAATTCAACTAATTCAACTGTATATTGATTAAAGTGCATATATGCCAAAAACTATAAGTGGAGATCCTACTTACAGTAACCTGACAACATTTGTATATATGACCTTCAAAAACTTGAACATAATTAATCACATTGTTTACTAGGAACGAATAAAAGGTACATAAGGGATGGATCTGTTTACTTAGTTAACTGTGCTGTGACCAACTCATTAAAAAATATAGCTGTATCAGTGTTGCATAAGACAAACTGTGGAGTCATAGGGATATTGTCATTACAGTTCTAAACTTCATGGTATGTACTGTAGGCAAAGAAGGTGATTACACAACACAGAGTAGAAAATATACATACTAAAAAGAACCTTAACCCTTTCCGTACCGAGCCACTTTTCATCTTAAATCCCAGGCCGATTTTTGCAAATCTGACATGTGTCACTTTATGTGGTAATAACTTTAGAACGCTTTTACTTATCTAGGCCATTCTGAGATTGTTTTCTCGTGACACATTGTACTTCATGACAGTCATAAATTTGAGTCAATATATTTCACCCTTATTTATGAAAAAATCCCAAATTTACAAAAAATTTTGAAAAATTAGCAAATTTTCAAATGTCAATTTCTCTACTTTTAAAATACATAGTAATACCTCCAAAAATAGTTATTACTTTACATTCCCCATATGTCTACTTTATGTTGGCATTATTTTGTAAATGTCATTTTATTTTTTTAGGACGTTAGAGGGCTTAGAAGTTTAGAAGCAATTTTTCAAGTTTTCAACTAAATTTCTCAAACCATATTTTTGAGCACCAATTCAGTTATAAAGTGATTTTGTGAGGCTTACCTAATGGAAACCCCCCATAAATTAACCCATTTTAGAAACTACACCCCTCAAGTTATGAAAAACTGATGTTACAAACTTTATTAACCCTTGAGGTGTTCCACAAGAATTAAAGGAAAATGGAGGTGAAATTTCAAAATTTCACTTTTTTGGTAGATTATTCATGTTAATAATTTTTTTTCTTGCAACACAGCAAGGGTTAACAACAAACTAAACCTCAATATACATTACTATGATTCTGCAGTTTACAGAAATACCCCATATGTGGTGGTAAACGTCTCTATGAGTTTGTGGCAGTGGTCAGAAGCAAAGGAGCGCCATACGGATTTTGGAGGCAGATATTGCTAGAATAGTTTTTAGGCACCATTTTGTAATTGAGAGACCCTGACGTACCCCTACAGTGGAAACCCTCAAAGAGTGACCCCATTTTGGAAACTACACCCTTCAACGAATATATTAAGGGGGGTACTGGCCACTTTAACCCCCTAAGCGTTTTACAGAATTTGGAAACACTTGGCTGTGAAAATGAAAAGTTTCATTTCTTCCAATAAAATGTTGCTTTAGCCCCAAATTTTTCATTTTCACAAGGGGTAACAGGAGAAAATCACCCCAAAATTTGTTACTCATTTTCTCCTGAATACGGCAACACCCCATATGTGGTGGTAAACTGATGTGGGGGCACATGGCAGGACTCAAAACAGAAGGAGCGCCATATGGATTTTACAACACAGATTTTGATGGATTGGTTTGCGGGAGCCATTGATTTTTATTTTTTTGAGTTATTGTCTTATGTGGGGGCTCATTTTTTGTGGGACGAGATGACGGATTGATTGGTACCAATTTGGGGTACATAAGACTTTTTGATCACTTGGTATTACACTTTTTGTGAGTCAAGGTGAAAAAAAGTAGCTGTTGTGGCATGGTTTTTAAAACAAATTTTTTACAACATTCACCTGGGGGGGCTATCTCATGTAATATAGTTATAGAGCAGGTTGTTATGGACGTGGAAGTTTTACACATTAGATTTATTTTTGAACAGAATAAAATCTTTTTTTGTGTTGCCATTTTCAGAGAGCCATATTTTTTTAAATTTTTCGGGCGATTATCTCAGGTAGGGTATCATTTTTGCGGGACAAAATTGACAGTTTGATTGGTACCATTTTGGGTTAAATACGCCTTTTTGATCGCCTGCTATTACACTTTTTGTGAGGCAAGAGGGAAAAAAATGGTTGTTTTGGCATAGTTTTTTTTTTTTTTTCAGCATTCGCCTGGAGGGCCATCTCATGTAATATTGTTATAGAGCAGGTTGTTACGGACGAGGCGGTACCCAGTATGTCTAACTTTTTTATTTTTGGAAAGTTTTACACATTAGATTTATTTTTGAACAGAATAAAATCTTTTTTTTTGTGTTGCCATTTTCAGAGAGCCATATTTTTTTTATTTTTCGGGCGATTGTCTCAGGTAGGGTATCATTTTTGCGGGACAAGATGACGGTTTGATTGGTACCATTTTGGGTTAAATACGCCTTTTTGATCGCCTGCTATTACACTTTTTGTGAGGCAAGAGGGAAAAAAATGGTTGTTTTGGCATAGTTTTTTTTTTATTTTTTGCAGAATTCGCCTGGGGGGCCATATCATGTAATATTTTTATAGAGCAGGTTGTTACGGACGCAGCGGTACCCAATATATCTAACTTTTTTATTTTTGGAAAGTTTTACACATTAGATTTATTTTTGAACAGAATAAAATCTTTTTTTTGTGTTGCCATTTTCAGAGAGCCATATTTTTTTTTATTTTTCGGGCGATTGTCTCAAGTAGGGTATAATTTTTGCGGGACAAGATGACGGTTTGATTGGTACCATTTTGGGATAAATACGCCTTTTGATCGGCTGCTATTACACTTTTTGTAAGGGAAGGTGACCAAAAAATGTCTGTTTTGGCACGTTTTTTTTTTTTTTTTTACTGCGTTCACCTGGCGGGGTGGATGACATGATATTTTTATAGAGCCGGTTGATACGGACACGGCGATACCTAATATGTTTATCTTTCTTTTTTTACCTTTTTTTTACAATTTTTTTAGCTTTTTTTTGGAAAATGGCGTTTTGTTTTTTTTTACTTGAAACTTTTATTATTATTTTTTTAGAAAAACTTTATTTTTTAACTTTTTTTTACTTTATTTAACTTTTGTGCATCTGATCGCCTTTACAATGCATTACAATACTTTTATATTGTAATGCATTGGCTGTAAGTGTATTACTCAATGTAATACACTTACAGCCTGCTTCCTGTGCGATCCAGGGGGCTGGATCGCACAGGCACGCAGGGATAGCAGCCACAATGCCTAAGGAAGGCATCGGGCTGCTATCCGAGCCATCGGGTCCCCGTCACAGCAGTGCGGGGACCCGATGGCTCCCCGCTCGCCATCCTGAACTCCCGCACACCACATGTGCCGCGGTCAGCGCTGACCGCGGCACATGAAGGGTTAATGCGCAGGCATCAGTGTTTTCACCGATGCTGGCGTATTCAGCTGCGCCCGCCCGATCAGAGTGCCGTACATGTACAGCGCTGGGACTTTTGTCCCTTTTTTTGCGCAGTACGGCGCATGTACGGCGCTGGGAGTCTAAGGGTTAAAGCAGAGTACATACATTTTCTAAGCTACAATTGGGTATACAAATTATTATTAAAGACTCTGTCAATCCTTTCACAGAAGCAGGAACTTATATCACACACACACAAACATAAAAATGCACAGCATATGCAGTGGCCCAGCTGATCACTGCTAGAGAGCCAAATGTTATGATTTATTGCTTAAGCATTTTTATGGTAAAGTCTTTTCTTTTTATTTGTGCACTGTGAATCCTTAATGTTTGTGTATGGCCAACAAATAGCGAAATGGCAGCTTTGTAGTACAGTTACTGAGAGCTAGAACAAGGTGTGCCTAGCATGATCTTTTGCAAAGTAGGCCTCAAGAGAAGTCTAGTCCAGGAAACCTTAATTTCTGAGACTGAAAAGCTGGCAGAGAAAAAACTGAATTGAAAGATTACCCATGAGAGAAAGAGGTCAGACATATTTGAAGGTTGAGAACTGTTAGCAATGCCATGCTTGGATAAAGACAGTAAGATAATGCTCATTTATGGCAAAAGACTTTACTACCGTGGAAAGGGTATACTGCTTTGCCGCCCACCACAATTTTGAGATGGACTACCCATCCGGTTTCAAGTTTTTCACTCCGCAGCCTGAGCACTGCAGAAAGTCTTAGTGAGAATAGAATTGCATGCCTGTGGTTATTTGGGAAGAGAGAGAGAAAGACTCAAGGAGGACTACTACCACTGCGATTACTGCATATAGGTAACTATTGGGAAAGGTCTACTCTTTCGTATATCTCAGAATTATGTCATTTGCTGCTATATGTACTGCAACTCCTATTATCTGCTCAGTAAAGAAAGAGACTTTATTTAATCTAAGCAAATGGACCTATTCATTGACTCCACAATTGTCTGCCAGTTCCTTCCTATGACTTTCCTCCTGCCTTGCATCCTCTTACCTAACATCAAGGGCACCCCAGCCACCACCAGGCAGAAGCCACAAAAAGACTACCCTGTGCCTCAAGGAAA
This sequence comes from Rhinella marina, assembly GCA_900303285.1. Lineage (NCBI taxonomy): Eukaryota > Metazoa > Chordata > Amphibia > Anura > Bufonidae > Rhinella > Rhinella marina. Next base: position 39,797 of record ONZH01012314.1, read on the forward strand.
GAAAAAGTATACCCTCCAACCACTGCACATGCAGCTTGGCCTGATTAGTCACCCTGAGGACTACAACCACCCTCATTGCTACTGCCACCACTTCCATCTTCTCCAATTACTATACTTCTACCATGTCTCCTCTGCGGGCCCCAAGATTACATCACTAAAATAATTCTTAGTCACTGCTGGACAGTGGTGTACATAGAGAAGTAAGGGCCCCATAGCAAGGATCGCACCAGGGCCCCCACACAGGACAGAAGGGTTTCTGCCTAAAGCCCTTTCAATTACCCTTGGGACATTTTTCCACTGCCTCATTTGCTAAAAGTTGTTCCTTTAGAGAGTAGAGTCCTGGGCAAGTTTTTAACTCCAGCAGAAGAGGAGATAATCCCAACTGGGCCCCCTCTTACCCTGGGCCCCATAGCAGTCGCATGGTCTGCCACTATGGTAGTTACGCCCCTGCTGCTGGATCAACCCCACAACTGGATCTTGGAGTGAAACAGCGAGAAAATCTCGCACAAAATATCAAAAGCTACAGACAAAATATCTGTACAAGGAGACTGTGAGGATATATAGATGCTTTGATAATAAATCGAATATATTATTACCAAGCAGTCTTTCTATAGCTACCCCAGGAAAAGGAAGACACAGCAGTCTTAGATAAGAACATTAATTTGTCTTCTATTCAAGGACCTACAGCAAGCACTTCATGAAGACTTTAACCCTTTCCTGACACATGACGTAACAGTATGTTATAGCGGCAGTTGACTTTCCACAATTTGATGTATTATTATCAGGCGGACAACGGAGCAGTGCAGGTATCCGTCGGCATCACTGTAAAAGCCGATGCTGGTGGATTAACCTCTTCTATGCCGTGGTCAGCGCTGACCGCGGTATAGAAGGTGTTTGTGGTCAGTGAGGGATCCTATCAGGTCCCCTCTTTGTGGTGATGTTGACCTGATAGGTGAGAAGGCAGCCTTATGCCTTGCAGAGGCATCGGGACCTGCCTTCTACAGAAGTCAAGGAGATCCATCCACAGGCTGGGTCTCCTAGGCAACCTATTAGTGTATTACTCAGTGTAATATACACTATGTTACTATGTAACTATGTTATAAACTATGTAATACACTATTAGGCAATGCATTACAATGCAGATGTATTTTAATGCATTGCAGAGGTGATCAGAACCCCAAAAATTGAAGTCCCAGAGTGGGACAGTAATAAAGTTAAAAAAAAAGTCAAAAAAGTGTTTTTATTAATTTTTATTATTAAAAACACTTCTATTGACTTTTCAAGTAAAAAAAAAACACCCCTTGATTTTATAACAAAAAAATAGAAAAAAAAGAAAAAACACATATTGCCTCTTCTGTAACTACCAGCTCTATGAATATATCACATAATATACCCCATCAGATAAACACCGTAAAAAAATAAAATAAAAACTATGCCAAAAAAAGCTATTTTTGTCACCTTACATCACAAAAAGTACACACCAAGCGATCAAAAAGGCTTATGCCCCCCAAAATGGTACCAATGAAACCATCACCTTATCCCATAAAAAATGAGCCCCTACATAAGACATTCACCCCCCAAAAAATAAAAAAAACTACAGCTCTCAGAATATAGAGACACTAAAACAACTTTTTTTGTTTAAAAAATGCTATTATTATTAGGTATTGCCGCATCCATAACAACCATCTTTATAAAAAATATCATATGACCTCACCCCTTAGGGAAAACCTGTAAAAAAATAAAAATAAAAACAGTCCAAAAAAAGCCCCTTTTTTCACCTTACATCACAAAAATACCAAGCAATTAAAAAGGCATGTGCACCCCAAAATAGTACCAATCAAACCATTACCTTATCCTGCAAAAAATGAGACCCTACCTAAGACAATCGGCCAAAAAAACTATGGGTCTCAGACTATGGAGACACTAAAGCATAATTTTTGGGTTTCAAAAATGCTTTTATTGTGTAAAACCTAAAAAAATAAGAACAAATATAAATATTAAGCATTGCCATGTCCGTAACGACCTGCTCTATAAAAATATCACATGATCTAACCCCACAGGTTAATGCTGTAAAAATAAATAAATAAAAACTGTGCCAAAACAACCAATTTTTTCGTCACCTTGTCCCATAAAACCTTATAATGAATGATCAAAAATCATATGTACCCAAAAATGGTACCAATAAAAATGTAAACTCTTCCTGCAAAAAAACGAGTCCCTGCACAAGATGATAGTTAGAAAAATTAAAAAAATGGCGTTCATAAAATGGAGACACAAAAACATAATTAAAAAAATACTTTATTAGGTAAAACTGAAACAAACTAAGTAGACATTTTTTATATCATCGCATCTGTAACAATCTGCTCAATAAAAATAGTACATGATCTAACCTGTCAGATCAACAGTGTAAAAAGCAAAAAATGAAAACTGTGCATTTCTTGGTTAACTTGCCTCACAAAAAACATAATATACAGCGATCAAAAATGATAGGTACCCCAAAATAATAGCAATAAAACTCACTTTATCCCGTAGTTTCCAAAATGGGGTCACTTTTTTGGAATTTCTACGGTAGGGGTACATCACGGGGGCTAAAAACTAATCTAAAAAACAGTCCAGCAAAATCTGCCTTCCAAAAACCATATGGCGCTCCTTTTATTCTGCACCTTCCGTGTACCCTTACATCAGTTTCTGTAAACTGCAGAATCAGGGAAATAGAAATTGAGCTTTGTATGGCTGTTATGCCTTGATGTGTTACAGAAAAAATGGATTAAAATGGAAAATGGAGTCATGTATGGGTTGTTTCTACTATGTAAGCTCCACAAAGTGACTTCAGAACGTCCTAAAAAATAAAATGACATTTACAAAATGATGTCACGAGAAAACAATCTCAGAATGGCTTGGATAAGTAAAAGCGTTCCAAAGTTATTACCACATTAAGTAATACATATGTCAAATTTGCAAAAAATGGCCTGGGCAGAGGGATGTATGAATTACTATCCGTCACGTGTCACAGCCTGGTGGCAGGTTTAACTGACTTACAGTATCACTGATCCCTAAGATGCTATCCGTTCAGTTCAGTTAAGCATGTGGTCAGGCCATGGCAAATGGCAGTAATTTGGATGAAATACATTTGTGTGAATAGCCCCTAAGAAAGCAATGAATATAGTTAAACATGGAAGTTACTGGTTGCTAATAACAATATGTCAATAAAAGTAAAATACTTGGAGAAAAAAAATGAAGATATTGGCAAAACAGTGAGAGATCCTTGGGTTTCTGAAAGAATTTTATACAGTTGTGATCATAGGAAGTAACTGAATGATACTTAGTAATCATGCACACTATATTCCAAAACCATGAAAACTTCCACAATCAGTTCCAGGGTAAATAATAGCCAAGATTCATTTTTCCCTTTGAATCCAGAGGGAAAAAAAACAGCAGTCTGGTTTGAAGTTGTCTGGGAGCAGCACCTATACAACCAGACAAAAAATGTGAGTCTGTGAGCGTTTGCGTGTTTGATATTAAGTATTATGTAATTGTAAGTGTGTGACTCAGGATTAAGTGACTTTAAATTCAGGGATTTTAGGAAGAAACTACATTCATTCAGTTGTTTTTTATTGCATTGTATAGTATTTTTCTATCTCTCTTGTGTAATCCCCATTAGTATGCATTCCAATATTGACCAGGCAGTCCAGTGCACAGCTTTTCAAATATATGCAGTCCTGGAAAAGCCGTTTAAGGGTGCATATCTTTCTTCAAAATGTGAGCAAATTTTGGGTTTGGAATCACACATCCTCTATCTAAACAAGCAAATTTCGACACTGAGATGTGTTGACAATTTGGAAAAGAGTTTCCTGCCCACTGAGCAGACACTCTATTGGGTAGATGTGGGGGTGGGTGATAGCATGGAGGCTTAGGAAAGTGATAGAGGTAGCTGGATTACATTTAGAAAGCAGGGTGAAGGGAAGAGTGCCGGGAGGCTAGCCCTTATCTGACATATCCAAACAAGTTTGCAAGGTTGGCAGATGAGGGGGATATCAGTTCAGGGATTGCACTGCTGCAGCAAGGCAGGGGAATGTCAGCACCCGTGAGCAGGGGACCAGGAGAGTAGGGAAAGCCAGACAGGTGCTGGTAGTGGGAGACTCTATCATTAGGAGTACAGATAGGGCAATCTGTCCCAAAGATGGGGATCATCGGACGGTGTTGTCTTCCTGGTGCTCGATATCGACATATCGCATTTCGGGTTTATAGATTACTGGGAGGGGCTGGCGAAGACCTAGCGGTCATGGTCCACAATGGAACCAATGACTAATTTATACATACGTGGAGGGTCCTTAAATGATTTTAGGGATTTGTGTTGCAAGCTCAGGGCAAGAACCTCAACTGTAGTATTTTCAGAAATACTACCAGTACCATGAACCACACCAGAAAGGTAGTGAGAAATTAGGGAGGTAAACAAGTGGCTCAAGAACTGGTGTAGGAAGGAGAGGTTAGGGTTCCTGGAGAACTGGACTAACTTCGCTGTCAGCTACAGGCTCTATGGCAGGGATTGGCTGCACCTCATTGGGGAAGGTATAGCTGTTTTGGGAGAGAAGATGGCTAGAAGGTTGGAGGAGTGTTTAAACTAGGGACTGGGTGGAGGGTAATTACATTATAGGAGGGGAAGATAGTGCAGATAGAGACATGGGGCGAGGCAGTGGAATTGGCGGAGGAATGGAGTGAGACACTAGAACAGATCATAAGGAAAGGTGTAGGGTAAAAAATATGCAAAAACCTCTTAATTGTATGTACACTAATGCCAGAAGCCTGACTAATAAAACTGGTGAACTGGAATTAGTAATGTCTGATGAGGACTATGACATAGTGGGAGTAGCTGAGACATGGCTAGATGACAGCTATGACTGGGCAGTTAACCAACAGGCTTACAGTTTGTTTAGAAAAGAATGTGAAAACTGGAGAAGGGAGGGGTTTGCCTTTATATAAAGTCCTGTCTAAAGCCCACGATCTAGGAAGATATAAGTGAGAAAAATGAACATATGGAGTCAGTGTGGGTAGAAATAAATGGAGGCAAAAACAATCATAAAATATTGATAGGAGTTTGTTATAACCAACGTAATATAACAGAGTCCGAAAAATATCTACTACTAAGGCAAATAGATGAGGCAGCAAATCATAATGAGGTTATTACTTTTGGGGACTTCAATTACCCAGATATACTGTAGACTGGGGAGCTGAAACCTGTAAAGGAAATTGGTTTGTGGCAATAACCAACTGCTTTTCCCAACTGGTTTAGGACCCGACTAGAGGGAAAGCCATACTCGACTTACTACTAACTAATAGACCTGACAGAACAACAGGTGTGCAGGTTGGGGGACATCTGGGAAATAGTGCGCATAAAATAATAACCTTCCGATTGACATTCAAAAGGGTGTTTCTTCAGGGAGGCACAAAAATATCAAACTTCCAAAAAGCAAAATTTGACCTGCTAAGGGAGGCCATTAGCCTCACTAACTGGAACAATTTCCTCAAAAAGAAAAATGTAGTCACAAAATGGGATATTTTAAAAAACATCCTAAACTCTAATTGGCAGAGGTACATACATTATGGGAATAAAAGGTTAAGGAACCTTAAAATGTTCTTCGATTATATAAATGTTAAAAAGTTTAAACCTGAAACAGTTGTCCCCTTAGAGAGTGATGAGGGAGGAGTTTTAGAGAGCAATGAGGAAAAGCAAATCTATTAAATAGTTTTTTCCATCTGTCGTGGATAAACTCTTTGAAGGTTTTCTAAGACATGCTATCTTGGAGTACCTCAATAAAAATAAGTGTATAACACTGTATCAGCATGATTTCATGAGGGTTTGGTCAGTTCAAAATAATTTAATCAGTTTCTACAAGGAGGTAAGTTCTAGACTTGACAGGTGTGAGTAAATGGATGTCATATGTCTTGACTTCTCCAAAGCATTTGATATTGTGCCACATAAAAGGTTAGTATATAAAATGAGACTGCTTGGACTGGTACAAAATATGTGTATGTGGGTAAGTAATTGGCTCAGTGATAGAAAACAAAAGGTAGTTATGAATAGTACATACTCAGATTGGGTCACTAGTAAGGTAGTGAGGGGTCAGTATTGGGCCATGTTCTCTTCAAGTTGTTCATTAATGATCTTATAGAAGGCTTGCACAGTAAAATATCAATTTTTGCAGATGACACTAAACTGTGTAAAGTAATTAACACAAAAGAGGGCAGTACACTGCTACAGATGGATCTGGATAGATTGGTGGCTTGAGCAGATAAGTGGCAGAAGAGGTTTAACACCACAAAATGTAATGGTAAAACACTGGGTAAGGGCTCATGCCCACCAGCGGAAGGGCAATACACAGGCACTGGCCATGTGAACTCCATTTGGCGATGAAGACCTATTGACTTGAATGGGTCCGAGATTTGCAATATATGGCCAAAGATAAAATATGAGGTAGAGTTCTATCTTCAGTCATATTTTGCGGATTGCGGACCCATTCAAGTCAATAGGTCTGCATCCACACCTTGGAGTGCACACGGCTTACAGTATGTTTGTGTGCGTAAGCCATAACACTGACATGGAAAAGGACTTAGGAATTTTAGTGGACAGCAAACTTAACTGTAGAAACCAGTGCCAGACATCTACGGCCAAGACCAATAAGATTATGGGGTGCATCAAAAAAGGCATAGATGCCCGTGATGAGAACATAGTCCTGCCACTTTACAAATCACTAGTCAGACCATACATGATGTATTGTTTACATTTCTGGGCTCCTGTGAACAAGATAGACAGACATAACAGAGTTGAAGAGGGTTCAGAGGAGGGCAACTAAAGTAATAACTGTAATGGGTGGACTACAGTACCCAGACAAATTATGAAAATTAGGTTTAGATAAAAAAAACGACTGATGGGAGATCTAATAACTGTGTATAAATATATCAGGGGTCAGTACAGAGATCTCTCCCATCATCTATTTATACCCAGAACTGTGACGCGGGGACATCATCTACGTCTAGAGAAATAAGGTTTCTACACAAACATAGAAGAGGTTTCTTCACGGTAAGAGCAGTGAGACTATGGAACACTCTGTCTGAGACGGTGTGCTGTCCGCATCTTTTTGAAGTGAATGGGCCTCATTCGAACCTCAAAAAATGCGATTGGACGCGGACAAAAAATATGCTTGTGTGCTTGAGCCCTAAGGGTATGCTCAAAATGTTTCCTTAACATTTAGAATAAATAACTACTGGCTCAAAAAAGTCCTTGACAATAATTCTAGTGAATAAATCATTAACATTTGACCTTTGTACACATATAAAAGATATAGAGTTGAGGTATATTATCATGCCAAACAAAAGGCATAAAATGACATAAAATTTACAATAGCCTTAGCAGATTTTCCAAACACAAAACAACAAACATATAAAAACAGAAAATTAAAGGTAAATAACAACAAACACGGACCTCCATTAATCCTTTCAGTACCGAGCCACTTTTCACCTTAAATCCCAGGCCGATTTTTGCAAATCTGACATGTGTCACTTTATGTGGTAATAACTTTGGATCCAGGCCATTCTAAGATTGTTTTCTCGTCACATATTGTGCTTCACGATAGTAGTAAATTTGTGGCAAAATATTTCATTTTTATTTATAAAAAAATACCAAATTTAGCAAAAATTTGGAAAAATTAGCAAATTTCAAAATTTCAATTTCTTGGCTTTCAAAATACATAGTAATACTTCCAAAAATAGTTATTATTTTACATTCCCCATATGTATACTTTATGTTGGCATCATTTTATAAATGTCATTTTACTTTTTTGGGACGTTAGAGGGCTTAGAAGTTTAGAAGCCATTTTTCAAATTTTCAACAAAATTGAGTTATTGTCTTATGTGGGGGCTCATTTATTGCGGGACAAGATGACGGTTTGATTGGTACCATTATGGGGTAAATACGCTTTTTTGATCGTGTGGTATTACACTTTTTGTGAGGCAAGAGGGAAAAAATGGTTGTTTTGGCATAGTTTTTTATTTTTATTTTTTGCAGCATTCGCCTGGGGGGCCATCTCATGTAATATTTTTATAGAGCAAGTTGTTAAGGACGCGGCAGTACCCAATATGTCTAACTTTTTATTTTTGGAAAGTTTTACACATTAGATTTATTTTTGAACAGAATAAAATCTTTTTTTTGTGTTGCCAGTTTCAGAGAGCCATATTTTTTTAATTTTTCGGGCGATTGTCTCAGGTAGGGTATCATTTTTGCGGGACAAGGTGACGGTTTGATTGGTACCATTTTGGGTTAAATACGCCTTTTTGATCGCCTGCTAATACACTTTTTGGCACTTTTTTTTACTGCGTTCATCTGGTGGGGTGGATGATGTGATATTTTTATAGAGACGGTCGATACGGACGCGGAAATACCTAATATGTTTATCTTTCTTTTTTTACCTTTTTTTTTACAATTTTTTTTTACCTTTTTTTGGAAAATGGCGTTTTGTTTTTTTTTACTTGAAATTTTTCTTATTTTTTTTAGGAAACTTTATTTTTTTAACTTTTTTTTACTTTATTTAACTTTTGGGGGTCTGATCCCCTTTACAATGCAGTACAATACTTTTGTATTGTAATGTATTGGCTGTAAGTGTATTACTCAATGTAATACACTTACAGCCTGCTTCCTGTGCGATCCAGCCCCCTGGATCGCACAGGCATGCAGGGATAGTAGCCACGATGCCTAAGGAAGGCATCGGGCTGCTATCCGAGCCATCGGGTCCCCGTCACAGCAGAGCGGGGACCCGATGGCCCCCCGCTCGCCATCCTGAAGTCCCGCACACCACATGTGCCACGGTGAGCGCTGACTGCGGCACATGAAGGGTTAATGCGCCGGCATCGGTGTTTTCACAGATGCTGGCGCATTCAGCAGGGGTCCGGCACCTCGGCACAGCCGGACCCCGCCGCTGATCGGGCGGGCGCAGCTCCTGCGGTCAAGTACTGATGAGGAGAGTGTAGTGGGAGGTGATGTTGAGAGCGGTCAGGCTTTGTACACAGAGACAGTTGAGGAGAACATTAGCAACGTGCAAACTGTAGTTGATGATGATGTAGCCGATCGCACTTGGGAGCCGGGTAAAGGAAGGGCTTCATCATCCTTATCGTCATCTGCAGACAAGACTGACAGCTTACGCGTGAGGCAGCGGTGCAGCCAGCAAGTCGGTAGTGTGGGTGGGAGTCAGCGTAGTGGCAGCAGTGCGAGGTCGGGAGCCAAACGGGCACGGGGTAGACCCAACTCTTCGCAGGTGCTTTCCGGCCTTGAAAAGAGCGGCGCAGCGGCTTGGCCAGGCAGCGGAGGTACTACTCTGTCAGTGCGGAGTGTTGGTGGTAAAATAGCCTACTCGGCGCTGTGGAAGTTTTTTGTTAAGACGCTTGAGGAGGTGAACATGGCTATATGTAGAATCTGTGGTCAGAAAGTGAAGCGTGGCCAGGGTGCTAATGTTGGCACCATGGCCCTGCGCCAACATATGCAGCGTCACCACAAAGTGGCCTGGGAGAACCGTGGCTCAGAAGTGGCGGTCCAGTCGGCAGCAGCAGCATCACCCAGTGGCACGCATCCCATTTCAGGCAGTCAAGGCTCCAGCACCTCTGCCGAAGGGAGCTGTCTCTCATTATCTACCGCTCCAGATGCTCCTGCTCCTCCTCCTCTTATTCATCGCCACTCATTACGGCAGCAGTCGTTCACCGAGGCGATTGCAAAGAGACAGCAGTACGCGTCCAGCCATCCTACAGCGCAGAAGCTGACCGTGCTCCTGTCCAAGTTGCTCGTGCTGTAGTCCCTCCCTTTTCAACTGGTGGACTCTGCACCGTTCAGAGAAATGATGGCTTGTGCCAAGCCGAGGTGGAGAGTGCCAAGCCGTCATTTCTTTGCCAAAAAGTCAGTCCCAGCCCTGCACAAATATGTAGAAGAGAAGGTGGCCCAGTCCTAGAGCCTGTCGGTGTCTGCCAAAGTGCACGGCAGCGCCAACATGTGGAGTTGCAACTACGGTCAGGTACAGTACATGTCCTTTACGGCCCACTGGGTCAATGTGCTTCCTGCCCAGCCACACAAGCAACTTGGACAGGTGACGCCACTTTCTCCTCCTCATTGTCAAACTGCTAATCCTGCGCTAATGTCCGGCTTCTTCTCCACTAAATCAGCCTCCACTGCAGGGCCAAGTCATAGCGCTCCTCCAGCGTACCACATGTGCAGGGCACGGTGGTGTCACGCAGTTCTACGCCTGGTTTACCTGGGCGAATGAAGTCACACAGTGGAGGAACTGCTCCGCGTCATACAAGAATAAATCGATTGCTGGCTTTCTCCGCAACAACTAAAAATCGGAACCATGGTGACAGACAATGGAAAGAACATGGTGTCCGCGCTGCGCCAAGGAAGGCTGAGCCATGCGCCCTGCATGGCGCACATATTTAATCTATTTGTCAAACGTTTCCTCAAGTCTTATACCCAACTGCAAAACATTCTAAAAATGGCCAGGAAACTTTGCATGCACTTCAGCCATTCCTACAGCGCCAAGCACACCCTCCTTGAGCTGCAGCGGCAGAATGGCATCCCCCAACATAGGCTGATATGTGACGTTTCCACCCATTGGAATTCTACCCTCCATATGTTGGATTGACTGTACGAACAGAGAAAGGCTATAAACGATTTCTTAATGATCCAAGCGGACAGGAGTACTCCCCTGTGTAATTTTGATGTCAGCCAGTGGCAGCTCATGCGTGACACCTGCCGCTTGCTCAGGCCCTTTGAGGAGGCCACGTTATTTTTCAGTCGTCAGGACTATAGTATGAGCAACGTCATTCCACTGCTTCATGTCCTGGAACAGATGCTGCAAAATCTTTCTGGTCAGGGGACTGGAGACGTGGAGACTGCATCTCATGGCCACATGAGTCTGGTGGGGGCTGATCTGGAGGAGGAGGAGGACATTGAAGCCCAAGCATTTAGTGGTTTTTCTACCCAGGTGACAGAAGAGGAGGAGCAGGAGCAGCCAGAGGAGGTAGAGGGAGATGCGGAAGATGAGGCGGATGACCCAGAGACACCATGGCAGTATACAGTGGAGTTGGAGGCAGGGAGTCCCTCCGAGTCACTTACGCAAATGGCCCGATGCATGCTCACTTGCTTACGTAGTGACAGCCGAATAGTCACCATCCGGCAGAGGGATGACTTCTGGCTCTCCACCCTCTTGGATCCTCGCTACCGGTCTAAAATGGGGGCCTTTTTTTCACCTGCTAAGAGGGAGGACAAACTGAAGTACTATAGAGACATCCTATGTACTCAGTTGGCTGATGCTTATCTGCGTCCTCGTTTATCCTCTCGCAGGTCTGACCGGGGTGTCCCTCAGCGCTCACGTACCACTGCCACGGCTGCTGTGAGGGGGGGGGTCGGGGGTTAGGAGCAGTACCAGCTCCATCAGCAGCAACTTGAATCTGGAGTCGCTGATGAGCAGCTTTCTTCACCCGCCAAGTGCGGAAAGTACTCACCAGCAGCGGCGGCAGCAGCAGGTAGACCAGGAGCAGACCCTGAACCAGCAGGTGGTGGCCTACTTGGACAGCACCCTGACACCCCACATTGAAGATCCGCTGGACTACTGGGCAGCCAAACTGGATTTGTGGCCGCAACTGGGCGAATTTGCACTGGAGAAGCTGTCCTGCCCAGCAAGTAGTGTGGCATAAGCGCGGGTGTTCAGTGCGGCGGGGGCCATAGTTACCCCAAGGAGAACTCGCCTGTCCTTCCAAAATGTGGAAACACTCACCTTTGTCAAGATGAATCAGGCGTGGATCAGCCAGGATTCCAAACTATGTAATTGTGCCACTCTGTGGCCTGATGCTGCTGCGTCCGCCTCCCACACGCTGTCTCCCCACTGCCACTACGTCCAAACTATGTAATTGTGCCACTCTGTGGCCTGATGCTGCTGTGTCCGCCGCCTCCACACGTTGTCTCCCAGCTGTCGCTATATCCAAACTATGTAATTGTGCCACTCTGTGGCCTGATGCTTCTGCCTCCGCCGCCTACTCACGCTGTCTCCCAGCTGCCGCTTCGTCAAAACTATGTAATTGTGCCACTCTGTGGCCTGATGCTGCTGCGTCCCAGCTGCCGCCTCCACACGCTGTTTCCCCACTGCCGCTACGTCCAAACTATGTAATTGTGCCACTCTGTGGCCTGATGCTGCTGCGTCTGGCGTCTACTCATGCTGTCTCCCAGCTGCCGCTACGTCCAAACTATGTAATTGTGCCTCTCTGTGGCCGACTCATGCTGTGTCCCAGCTGCCGCCTCCACACGCTGTCTCCCAGCTGCCGCTACGTCCAAACTGTGTAATTGTGCCACTCTGCGGCCTGTTGCTGCTGCGTCCGCCTGCTACTCACGCTGTCTCCCAGCTGCCGCTACGTCCAAACTATGTAATTGTGCCACTCTGTGGCCTACTCATGATGCGTCCCAGCTGCCGCCTACTCACGCTGTCTCCCAGCTGCCGCTACATCCAAAGTATGTAATTGTGCCTCTCTGTGGCCTACTCATGCTGCGTCCAAGCTGCCGCCTCCACATGCTGTCTCCCAGCTGCCGCTACGTCCAAACTATGTAATTGTGCCACTCTGTGGCATGTTGCTGCTGCGTCCGCCACCTCCACAAGCTGTTTCCCACTGCTGCTACGTCCAAACTATGTAATTGTGCCACTCTGTGGCCTGATGCTGCTGCGTCCACCGCCTACTCTCGCTGTCTCTCCGCTGCCACTACGTCCAAACTAGCTAATTGTGCCACTCTGTGGCCTGATGCTTCTGCATCCACCGCCTACTCATGCTGTCTCCCAGCTGCCGCTTCATCAAAACTATGTAATTGTGCCTCTCTGTGGCCTACTCATGCTGCGTCCCAGCTGCCGCCTCCACACGCTGTCTCCCAGCTGTCGTTTCGTCCAAAGTATTTATTTGTGCCTCTCAGTGGCCTACTGATGCTGAATCCTAGCTGCCGCCTCCACACGCTGTCTCTCAGCTGACGCTACGTCCAAACTGTGTAATTGTGCCACTCTGTGGCCTGTTGCTGCTGCGTCCGTCTGCTACTCACGCTGTCTCCCAGCTGCCGCTACGTCCAAACTATGTAATTGTGCCACACTCTGGCCTACTCTTGATACGTCCCAGCTGCCGCCTACTCACGCTGTCTCCCAGCTGCCGCTACATCCAAAGTATGTAATTGTGCCTCTCTGTTGCGTACTCATGCTGCGTCCCAGCTGCCGCCTCCACATGCTGTCTCCCAGCTGCCGTTACGTCCAAACTATGTAATTGTGCCACTCTGTGGCATGTTGCTGCTGCGTCCGCCGCCTCCACAAGCTGTTTCCCGCTGCTGCTACGTCCAAACTATGTAATTGTGCCACTCTGTGGCCTGGTGCTGCTGCGTCCACCGCCTACTCACGCTGTCTCTCCGCTGCCGCTACGTCCAAACTATATAATTGTGCCACTCTGTGGCCTGGTGCTGCTGCGTCCGCCGCCTACTCACGCTGTATCCCAGCTGCCGCAACATCCAAACTATGTAATTGTTTCACTCTGTGGCCTGATGCTGCTGCGTCCGCCACCTACTCACGCTGTCTCCCAGCTGCCGCTACGTCCAAACTATGTAATTGTGCCTCTCTGTGGCCTACTCATGCTGCGTCCCAGCTGCTGCCTCCACACGCTGTCTCCCAGCTGTCGCTTCGTCCAAAGTATGTATTTGTGCCTCTCTGTGGCCTACTGATGCTGCATCCTAGCTGCCGCCTCCACACGCTGTCTCTCAGCTGCAGCTAAGTCCAAACTGTGTAATTGTGCCACTCTGTGGCCTGTTGCTGCGTCCGCCTGCTACTCACGCTGTCTCCCAGCTGCCGCTATGTCCAAACTATGTAATTGTGCCACTCTGTGGCCTACTCATGATCCGTCCCAGCTGCCGCCTACTCACGCTGTCTCCCAGCTGCCGCTACATCCAAAGTATGTAATTGTGCCTCTCTGTGGCCTACTCATGCTGCGTCCCAGCTGCCGCCTCCACATGCTGTCTCCCAGCTGCCGTTATGTCCAAACTATGTAATTGTGCCACTCTGTGGCATGTTGCTGCTGCATCCGCTGCCTCCACAAGTTGTTTCCCGCTGCTGCTACGTCAAAACTATGTAATTGTGCCTCTTTGTTGCTTTATGCTGCTGCGTCCGCCGCCTCCACACGCTGTCTCCCCGCTGCCGCTACGTCCAAACTATGTAATTGTGCCACTCTGTGGCCTGGTGCTGCTGCGTCCACCGCCTTCTCACGCTGTCTCTCCGCTGCCGCTACGTCCAAACTACGTAATTGTGCCACTCTGTGGCCTAGTGCTGCTGCGTCCGCCGCCTACTCACGCTGTCTCTCAGCTGCCGCAACATCCAAACTATGTATTTGTGTCACTCTGTCACCTGATGCTGCTGTGTCCGCCACCTACTCACGCTGTCTCCCCGCTGCCGCTACGTCCAAACTATGTAATTGTGCCACTCTGTGGCCTGATGCTGCTGCGTCCGCCGCCTCCACACTTTGTTTCCCCACTGCCGCTACGTCCAAACTATGTAATTTTGCCACTCTGTGGCCTGATGCTGCTGCATCCACCAACTACTCACGCTATCTCCCAGCTGCCACTACGTCCAAACTATGTAATTGTGCCTCTCTGTGACCTGATGCTGCTGCGTCCGCCGCCTCCACATGCTGTCTCCTCCCTACTGCTATGTCCAAACTATTTAATTGTGCCACTCTGTGGCCTGATGCTGCTGCGTCCGCCGCCTACTCACGCTGTCTCCCAGCTGCCGCTACGTCCAAACTATGTATTTGTGCCTCTCTGTGGCCTGATGCTGCTGCGTCCGCCGCCTCCACACGCTGTCTCCCAGCTGCCGCTACATCCAAACTATGTAATTGTGTCTCTCTGTGGCCTGATGCTTCTGCGTCCGTCGCCTACTCACGCTGTCTCCTAGCTGCCGCTTCGTCAAAACTATGTAATTGTTCCTCTCTGTGGCCTACTCATGCTGCGTTTCAGCTGCCGCCTCCACACGCTGTCTCCCAGCTGCCGCTTCGTCCAAACTGTGTAATTGTGCCACTCTGTGTCCTGTTGCTGCTGCGTCCGCCTGCTACTCACGCTGTCTCCCAGCTGCCGCTACGTCCAAACTATGTAATTGTGCCACTCTGTGGCCTACTCATGATGCGTCCCAGCTGCCGCCTACTCACGCTGTCTCCCAGCTGCCGCTACATCCAAAGTATGTAATTGTGCCTCTCTGTGGCATACTCATGCTGCGTCCCAGCTGCCGTCTTCACATGCTGTCTCCCAGCTGCCGTTACGTCCAAACTATGTAATTGTGCCACTCTGTGGCCTGATGCTGCTGCGTCCGCTGCCTCCACATGCTGTCTCCCCGCTGTCGTTATGTCCAAACTATGTAATTGTGCCACTCTGTGGCCTGGTGCTGCTGCGTCTACCGCCTTCTCACGCTGTCTCTCCGCTGCCGCTACATCCAAACTATGTAATTGTGCAACTCTGTGGCCTGGTGCTGCTGCGTCCGCTGCCTACTCACGCTGTCTCCCAGCTGCCGCAACATCCAAACTATGTAATTTTGCCTCTCTGTGGCCTACTCATGCTGTGTCCCAGCTGCAGCCTCCACACGCTGTCTCTCAGCTGCCGCTACGTCCAAATTATGTAATTGTGCCACTCTGTGGCCTGATTCTGCTGCGTCCGCCGCCTACTCACGCTGTCTCCCAGCTGCTGCTACGTCCAAACTATGTAATTGTGGCACTCTGTGGCCTGATGCTGCTGCGTCCGCCGCCTCCACACTCTGTCTCCCCACTGCCTCTACGTCCTAACTATGTAATTGTGCCACTCTGTGGCCTGATGCTGCTGCGTCCGCTGCCTACCCTCGCTGTCTCCCAGCTGCCGCTACGTCCAAACTATGTAATTGTGCCACTCTGTGGCCTGATGCTGCTGCATCCACCAACTACTCACGCTATCTCCCAGCTGCTGCTATGTCCAAACTATGTAATTGTGCCTCTCTGTGGCCTACTCATGCTGCATCCCAGCTGCCGCCTACTCACGCTGTCTCCCAGCTGCCGCTACGTCCAAAGTATGTAATTGTGCCACTCTACGGTATGTTGCATTTACATTTTTTTGACTGCTGCTGCCTCCCCCAGGGTATGTCACTGTGCCATTTTGTCTCTTTAAAATTAGTACCACTCCTGCTGCCTCTCCAACTATGTTGCCTTGAAATGTATTCGACTGCTGCCTATTGCAGCTAGCTGGTACAGTGCCACTATGTGGCCTTGAAATTTGTTTGCCTGCTGACTCTTGCAGCTTCTGTTACGGTGCCACTCTGTGGCCTTGAAATTTGTTTGACTGCTGACTCTTGCAGCTTCTGTTACGGTACCACTCTGTGGCCTTGAAATTTGTTTGACTACTGACTCTTGCAGCTTCTGTTACGGTGCCACTCTGTGGCCTCAAAATTGATTCAAATTTTTTGGACATTCTGCTCGGCAGTATGTCAGTCGTAATTTTTTTGTATGTTCTGTAGTCCCATTCCATTATTCATAGCTCAGTTATACAGGAAACAGAGCTAACTGTAGTTGATGATGATTTAGCCGATTACACTTGGGAGCCGGGTGAAGCAAGGGCTTTATGGTCATTATCATCATCTTCAGACAAAGATTCCACTGCTGCTAGCTCAAGTATACAGGAAACCCTGTTTGTTTTGAACACTTGAATTTTTAAAAGTAAACGAATCCTGCCCCAGGGACACTCAGCGATGAGCATGGGGGAGGCGTGAGGCAGGGGCTCCCACATGTGGTAGCTCAGCTCCCTGCAGACCAACAGCTCGATCTCAAGATGGAACTTCTCAGCGCACTGTGTGAACACTGCAATTTTGTCAACGTCAAGGCAAAGCTGTAGCCTGCAGTGCACCTCCTCTGCCTTACGTTCCCTGGCATAACCAGCCCCGATACCGATGAGAAAATGTACAACAGTTGATCTTAACCAAAAGGCCAGGAATTCTTTTTTACGGTGTGCTCTTCAGGGTATGTCACCGTGCCACTCTCCGGCCTGATGCTGCTGCCGCCGCCTGCACACGCCGTCTCCCAGCTGCCGCAACATCCAAACTATGTAATTGTGTCACTCTGCGGCCTACTCATGCTGTGTCCCAGCTGCCGCCTACTCACGCTGTCCCCAGCTGCCGCTACGTCCAAAGTATGTAATTGTGCCACTCTACGGTATGTTGCATTTAAATTTTTTTGACTGTTGCTGCCTCTCCCAGGGTATGTCATTGTGCCATTTTGTCTCTTTAAAATTAGTACCACTCCTGATGCCTCTCCAACTCTGTTGCCTTGAAATGTATTCGACTGCTGCCTCTTGCAGCTAGCTGTTACGGTGCCACTCTGTGGCCTTGAAATTTGTTTGCCTGCTGACTCTTGCAGCTTCTGTTACGGTGCCACTCTGTGGCCTTGAAATTTGTTTGACTGCTGACTCTTGCAGCTTCTGTTACGGTGCCACTCTGTGGCCTTGAAATTTGTTTGATTGCTGCCTCTTGCAGCTGCTGTTACTGTACCACTCTCCTCTCTTCTGTAGTCCTATTCCTTTATTCAAAGCTCAAGTACACAGGAAACCCTGTTCGTTTTGAACACTCGAATTTTTAAAATTAAACGATTCCGGCCCCCGGGACACTCAGCGATGAGCATGGGGGAGGCGAGAAGCAGGGGCTCCCACAGGTGGTAGCTCAGCTCCCTTCAGACCGCCAGCTTGATCTCAAGATGGAACTCTCTTGGCATCTTGGGTCAATACTGACATTTTGTCACAGTCGAGGCAAAGCTAGAGCCTTCACTGCACCTCCTCTGTTTTACGTATGCGTCCGCTGGCATAACCAGCCACGATACTGATAAGAACATATGTGACAGTTGATCTTAACCAAAAGGACGAGAATTTTTTATTACGTTCTGCTCTTCAGGGTATGTCATCATGCCACTCTCCGGCCTGATGCTGCTGTCGCCGCCGCCGACTCCACATGCCGTCTCCTGGCTGCCGCTACCTCAAAATTAGGTAATTGTGCCACTCTGTGGCCTCCAAATTGTACTACTACTTCCACTGCTGCTGCCACTTCCAGGGTCTGTCATTCTGCCACTCTGTGGCCTACTCATGCTGCTGCCACCTGGCCACATTGTCGTCGTACCAATCTATAGTCTGCTGATGCTGCTGCCACTGCCATCTCTGCTTGTATAAGCATGTAATAGAACAGGTTCTGTCGAAATGTATGTGGAACCAGTGAATTGGTATAAAAGGCGTGCGCTTTTGGCGGTCTAGTAGGATCTTGGGCCTCTGCACGATTCTTTATAGCTGGCGCTAACATTGACCTGTAAGGCTCAGTTCAGACTTGAGTTGTTTGGTGAGTTTTGGCCCCTTAACTGCCTAAATACATAAA
>ONZH01012315.1:0-45354 GCA_900303285.1 Rhinella marina
CACTCTGAACGAGTCTGACCCTGGGGCCGCTCATGTACTGCCCACACCGAGGATTGCGGGGCCTACCTCGGTCACGGTTTCTCAGACTTATTATGCCTCTTCCTCCAACCCCTCCTCCTCCTCCTACTCTCAGTTACCATCCGTGAGCACGGCGCCTTCAGTCGGTAGCACTAGGCGCAGCAGCAGTGCCGTGGGTAAGCGTCACGGAATCACGGCGCAGACCGATCTGTGGCTGGCACCGCTGAACCTCAAACCAGGCATGGTTGTGTGTGACAACGGGCGTAACCTGTTGGTGGCTCTGCAACTCGGCAGACTCACACATGTGCCATGCCTGGCCCACAAGTTCAATCTCATAGTTCACCGCCATACAGGGTCACCCTAAATTTTATTTGTGCTTCGCCTGCTACCTCACTCTAACTCGTTCACTCTGTTGTCACTGCCATACAGGGTAAAGTGTGAAGATGAAGTTTCTGATCATTTTAATTCTATTTTGTATCTGTTCAGTTAAAGTGTTGATTTAAGACCTATGAATGCAGGTGCACGGAGTAAGGTTTTGTCTACATATTTTCTCAAGGTTGTTTTGGGATTCTGACTCGCTGCGGACCTGGGAACTGGCCGCTCCAGGGTCTGCGGTGAGAGCAGATGAACAACACGTACATAGTGACAATTATACAGCGCATGTGCTGGCTACGTTCCACTAGGGAATGGAGTTCTTTGTTTAATTGGTATATAGCTGTAACCCTTCAGGAAATAAGTCAGAAGCTCATCCTACGGGGGGACGCCTCGCGTAGGGACCGGTGTTTTCCCGATCGAGACTCTGACTGCTTTCGCTGAAAGGGCTTCCCAGCTGATGTCGCTGTCAGATGATGATAACTCAATTGGTGATGTATGTACCTTCATTCTGGATGTAGTCAGGACTCCAGATGAAGTGTTGATATAATTGTGTATTATGTTCTTTATCCTTTGTGTATAAATAAGTGCAAAAGAAGGACATTATATCACTATATGTATACACTACTTATTATATTTAATAAAATCATATTATAAACCTTCCTTTGAAGTGTAGCTGTAGTTCAGTTAAGAGTCTCTCTTTAAAGAGTATCCGAACCTGAAGTCTTGCTCTTATCAGCAAAACATTAATGGCATAGTCGGCAGGATACTCAGAGAGACATAGAGCTGATTTTTTATAAATTCTGATAATCTGGAATTTAAAGGGGTAGGTCCAATAATCAGGAAAAAGTGTACATTTAGTGGAAATGATGTCCTTATATTAGAAAAAGATGTGTTTCTTTGTGTCAGCAGTTGTTTCAGGATGGGAGAAAGCTCCCTACTACATTATAGTCACCAAGTGGTCCTATTGGACTGGATTGTGTGGAAATTGGTTGTCAACATTGCAAGGATCAGATCCAGTAGATGTTGTAAATTGTATGTAGAAAGTGACAGTTGGAAAAGGGAAAGAAGTGTTTGCCCTGAGAAGACAATGGAGGGTTAACTGGATGGAAGTATGTTGATAGGGGACAAGGGATATTCTTAAATGAATTATGTAAGCAATTAAACTAGGACTTGAAATGTTGCATTGTTAATTGTCTTTCTTTGGTTTAATACAGATTGCGGAGTAGAAGAAGAGATAGAGTGGAGATAATTCATTTTTTTGTTTTGTTTCCTATTTCACAATTTGCTCTTTTATCTTTTAGAAAGAATGTGTGGAACGCGAAAAAAAAAAAGAGGGGAAAACTGTTATGTATATTTTCCATGGTATTTATAATTTACTAGGTGGTTTTAATGACTAATAGTTGTATATTATGTGGGATATCCTTTATATAATGATTAAGTCCACGTGGCATCATATTGATTGTGTTATTCTGTTATATGCACTTATTATGTTTTTTCTTGAACAATTGGATTTGCATCTGTTTGTGTTACTTTCTGTTTGTAGGAGAGAAGATATGAAGATGTGCATTGTTTGCCAAGAAACGGGCAATTGAGTTTACAATATGTTTCTCTCTCTCTTGTCCAATTCTGGGTGTAGTTATGAATATCTGTATATGAGTTATAGAAAAGCTGGATATTTATATGAAGGCAGACAGCGGGGGCTGCCTACCTGTGTGAGATAAGAGGCACAGAGTGGAGGCTGTGGAGTGTCTGATGATGCCTTCCAAGGATTGTGATTGACCAGACAGTGAGATAGATGTATTGAAGTTGTGTGTGAAGTTTGTCCATGTGGCCATGAACTGTGTGTGATATATGAATATATGAGGCTGTAGCAAGAAATGAAAATGTGAAGGCACTTGTTTTTTGTTTTTTTTTGGGGGGGTTTGTAATGCGCATTGGGAACTTTTTTATTTGGGAGATTTTTAATTTTTGGAACTCAGATATTATATGTCTGTGTGTTGAAATGTTCCCGTGGGACCTACATGTGTTATCTGCACTGTCAGACTTGTTTGTTTTCATGTTTGTATGGTTATGTGTTACAAGTTGATTGTTCAATTAACACCAGGGATCTAACCTCATGCAGTATTAAGGAGACAATGACTGGTGGAGAGAGGATCAAACAGCCCAGCCTGGAGGGGTGGACTTAGATGACATAGAGGGGAGGGAGAAAAAAGGTGGACAATACAGGACACAAAGACAACCCCTTATTCTCCTCCACTAACTACAAGCTCCCCTTGTAAAGAAAGACTTTTTTTTCCGACACGTGTTTACTTGTGTACATCAGGGCGTATTAAAAATGTGATGATGTGTTTTTTTTTTTTTTGTTCATTTAAACTCTTTTTAGACCAAAAGACACCAGAAAAGATACCATTGAGTCACTCAATGTATTCCAAATTATCAAGGATTATAAAGTGTGAACATGTAGTTTCTGATCTTTTGGACTACATTTAGTGAGCAAAAAGCTTTAAATTAATGATATAACATGTAGAAAGCTGAGTACATTTGCAAACAAAAAATCAAAGTGTATGAAGTACAGGGTAAACTAAAATACAACACTGGGTATCAGCGTTGGGTAGATTTCTGAATAAATGTGATAATAACAGTGTTGAGTTTTCTTATCAACAATCAAAAGGCATAAGATTAAATTGATATTAATGGTTTATATTGCAGAAGAATTCAACAAATGAAAAGATATCAGAATAAATGTGTTTTCCTTTTACACAACTAGGTGTTATGAGCATACAGACATAATATACCTAACAGGAAGTGATATATGTTACATTGTTATCACGTGACAAAGGCTATCTAAGACCATTGGAAAAATATTGATTGCCATTATTTATTTAATGTGTTAAAAATGAAGATGAAGACCACCATGAAGGGTAAATTGCTAAATATATCAGTTTGTTTAGTATTTATGATTTTGGAGTTCAGCTTAATATATAGATAACTAGATACGATACAGAGTTTAGACACAGGACCTCTACGGTTCCATTGGGCAATGTTATTTAAAAGCAGTGTTGGACCGACAAAAGTCATAATGGGACATTTGTTTGTTTTGTTGAATCCATTTGACGCATGGGTGGTGTGAAGTACAAGGAACTTCTAAAACTTACTCCACCCCATCAACGGCTTAAATTGTCATAGACTGAGTTATTTTGGACTGAGTAAAAACCCATGGACTCAGTTATACGGAACTGACTATATTTTGAAACTGAGTTATTTCTTTTAGAATACATATATGCAACTGTTCACGTTTGTTTTCAATTCTATCTTTCCTAAGTGCAGGATGCATCAGCTGTTTAACAGAGCCAGGACTGACAACCTCAGCAGTGCCCAGGTGCTGCCCAAGTTAACCACACCAGGTGTGGTAAAATAAAGCTTTTGGTGGCCTGTCTGCCACCCAACAAAAAAAGACATTAACCACTGGTCTGCCATCCTAAAAAAAGGCCTTGCTGCTCGAGCTACTGTTGTCCAAGGGTGGACCGCCAAGGTAATCGTCTGTGCAAGACTTCCTGCAGTACACCAACTAACCAGCAGGGCTGATGACTTTGTACAACTTACAGACCAGTGAGGGGAGGAGCTCCCAGTGTCAAAGCTCCTCCCACAGACAAGGTTATGAACTGTTCTACAATCACTTAAAGGAGGCTCTAAAACCTGCACTTAGAATTGTGATTACAGAGAAAGGCGGGCATAAGAGAATGTGCTAGACAAAATTACAAAGACTGAGTTTTTATAAGAGTAACAGAAAACTAGGAAAAATTCAAAGTTGATGAGAGGAGGATTCCAAAGTCACCAGAGACTGTGTTTTTAAGAAGATCAGAAGCAAAGAAGAATTTTATGAAAGAGACTCTTGTTAGTCCAAAATACATAGAATTTTTGTTTAGTTTTTTTAGAAGCCCAGTGGTACCAGTCCAGAGTGGTTTCATGTTGTATTCTTAAATGAATAGAGTTGATGGATTATGTAAAATAGTTTATCGTACTTAAGTTGTAGATACCTTTATGGAATTTACTTTGAAACTAAGGAACCATTGTATATATATGATCCTGCATTGTCATTTGTTTATTGATAGCTATATGTTGTATCCAATGTATTCCCTCTTTATATATGACCAAAATGATTTCAAATGATCAAGGGTGGATTAAAGTGTGAAGATGAAGTTTCTGATCATTTGAATTCCATTTTGTATCTGTTCAGTTAAAGTGTTGATTTAAGACCTGTGAATGCAGGTGCACGGAGTAAGGTTTTGTCTACATATTTTCTCAAGGTTGTTTTGGGATTCTGACTCGCTGAGGACCTGGGAACTGGCCGCTCCAGGGTCTGCGGTGAGAGCAGATGAACAACACGTACACAGTGACAATTATACAGCGCATGTGCTGGCTACGTTCCACTAGGGAATGGAGCTCTTTGTTTAATTGGTATATAGCTGTAACCCTTCAGGAAATAAGTCAGAAGCTCATCCTACGGGGGGACGCCTCGTGTAGGGACCGGTGTTTTCCCGATCGAGACTCTGACTGCTTTCGCTGAAAGGGCTTCCCAGCTGATGTCGCTGTCAGATGATGATAACTCAATTGGTGATGTATGTACCTTCATTCTGGATGTAGTCAGGACTCCAGATGAAGTGTTGATATAATTGTGTATTATGTTCTTTATCCTTTGTGTATAAATAAGTGCAAAAGAAGGACATTATATCACTATATGTATACACTACTTATTATATTTAATAAAATCATATTATAAACCTTCCTTTGAAGTGTAGCTGTAGTTCAGTTAAGAGTCTCTCTTTAAAGAGTATCCGAACCTGAAGTCTTGCTCTTATCAGCAAAACACAGGGTCACGCTAAATTTTATTTCTTCTTCGACTGCTACCTCAGTCTAACTCGGTCACTCTGTTGTCACCGCCATGCTGCGTCAGGGTAAATTTTTGGGTGGCTCACTTGCTACCTCATGTAACTTGTTCACTTGTTGGTGTCACCGCCATGCTGTGTCAGGCTTATGCCTGCGTCGTGGGACGGGGGATAGAACAGTAGTGCCAGCATGGGAATGGGTGATGGACCTTCGTTGCACCTAGTTGGGGGCTTCCCTAACACGTGATGGTCATGTGCCTCGCCCTTCTTGGTTTGGGTGAGCACAATTGCCTTGAGGGTCACCACCAGGCTGTTGCCTGAGAATTTGGGGTAATGGTGGGATTAGGCAGCCTCAGAGGCATCCATGCATGCTGCCCCTGCTGTTTCCTGTCCATTTCCGTGGTGTTTCCATCATTTTCTGATGTTTCCAGGTTTTCACCCAGCCTTCCCTAGGCAGAGCCTTGGTCCCCTGCAAAAAATGCTCGAGTCTCCCATTGACTTCAATGGGGTTCGTTATTCGAAATGAGCACCCGAGCATCGGGAAAAATTTGACTCGAATAATGAGCACCCTAGCATTTTAGTGCTCGCTCATCTCTAGTATGGAACAATGGAAATACAATTAGGCAAATCTACTAAACGGTACATTTAAGATAAATACACTCTATTAGTGATAATATTGGTATGGCTATATCTAACTATACAAACTACATTTGTGATATGGGAATACCCCTTTCATAATAGCAGTTGGGGTCTTGTTTTTACACTAAACTTTTCTCACACTTCTATAGTTTTCCTTTATTTGGAGGAGTTTAAGGGCCCTTCCAATACCATATCCACTAGTAAGCACTTTAAGAGTGTAGATGTTAAACTGAATTATCTAGTGTTCATCATACTACATGGTTCAGCAACATGATCTATAGTCAATTTCACAGGATCCAATGCAATTGTACCCGTTATGAGGAGTACAAAAAAAAAAACTCACCTCATCCACTTGATCGCGCAGCCGGTATCCTCTTCTTTCTGCAGGACCTGCAAAAGGACCTGCAATGACGTCACTGTGCTCAACATGTGGTAAGCTCGGTGACGTCATCGAAGGTGCTTTTGCAGGTCCTGAAGAAAGAAGAGGATACCAGCTGCGCGATCAAGTAGATGAAGTGAGGTTTTTTAATTATTATTTTTATCCCCTTAATGGCCACTTTATTTAGCATTCTGTCTTAAGAATGCTATTATTTTCTATTATGACCATGTTATAATAGAAAATAATAAAGTGAAGTTCGGGTCCACATTGACTTTAATGGGGTTCGGGGTGAAGTTCGGGTCAAGTTCGGGTCCCGAACCCGAACTTTGACCTGAAGTTCGTCCGAAACCGGCGAACCTGAATTTCCATGGGTTCTCTCATCCTTAGTGTTTAGCTTCAGTGGTCACATATGGTTGATGTGATGTCACCACTGCATCTGGGGAAATAAAGCCCTGCCAGAAAAACCAGAATGGTGGTGCAGAATCTGTCAGGTAACTATTTACCAGTTCTTTACTACAGGCTGATCCTGATGATTGTTTGGTTTCCTTGTGAAGTCATTTAAAGGAAACCTGTCTCTATAAATTCCATGTTAAACCAGGCACCATGCCTTGTAGGGCTAGCTCAGCTTATTATAATGACTCCTTTCACCAATTGATACATTTCTTAATCATCAAGAAAACATGGTTTATTCATGTGCATATGAGCAGTTAAGTGCACTGGTGGGGCCCAAAGCTGCACTGTGCACCCCTGCTCTTCCCGGTTCCTCTGCCATCTCCTCCCTTTCCTTCTTGACCAGGCAGTACCAGGCAAGTTGTTAAAGCAGGAATCTGGTCTTGTCAATCAGGAAGCTAAGGGAGGGGCTGACAGAGGAAGTAGGAGCATCAAAGAGTGGCTTGGGCCCTCCCTCAGTGCACTTAATTGCTCATTGGCATATGGATTAAAGTGTTGCTTCTCCAAAATGAAGGAACAGATTTCACAGTGACAGATATTACATTCAGCTGAGCTATCCCTACAAGGTCCAGGGAATTTCCTGGTGGCCCTTCAACTTGGACATATAAGATTAGCGGGAATTCCAGGAGCCAACCCACGTTGATTAGGTGATTGTTTACGAAAAGGAATTGTTCTTTAAAGCTTCTTTCCAAAAAATTTTTGTGTATATATAAAAAGCCAAGTGAAGGGACAGTAATCTGAGGAGAAGAGGAATATATCCATCAATTATCATGGATATGTTCTTCCTTTACAAACACGTCTATCAGCCCTATGAACAGTGATCTTTTTATATTGCATGCTGTCATCATAATTATGTATACTGGTTTATTTCAGCATCAGACATTGGCGGTGCAATACTAAACAGGACACTAAAAATGCACTTTATGAATTAAAATTAAACAAAAATGTGCTGTAGTTGCCTGAGTCATAAAACATGGAGTATCACATCCTGAATCCACTAATCTGTGATTGAAATCATTTGGACCAAAAAATATTCGTTTTAACCATTGCCAGGATGATCTTTGTAGACTTGAATGTTGTTAAAAGTAAAACTAGAGATAAAAATACTAACAGTTATAAAAAGTTAGACAGTTTATAGAATAACCTGATTTGGCAGTAGACTACAAGCTAAAAACTTAATTTGGCACCAGCATTTTGAAAACATTCACTTTTGGAAGTGTATGGAAATATTTCTACAGAACACAGGTCACTTTTATTCACAGCTATGGCCACTTTTAATAACTTTCAAAAATATTTCAAAGATTTCTTACTGTCCCCAGGGTTAAAAAACAAAAAAAAAAGCATTCAAAAAGACAGAAGCGTTGCAAATATATGCAGTACTTTCAATTCAACATATTTCCTTTTGGGAAAAACTACAGCAAACCTTCAGCTGCTAAAAACCCAGCCAATTCTTATCCCTTAAAGGAGCTTTCCAGCGGAAAAACGTTAGTTATCAGCACGGTATACATAAAATAAAAAAGGCATACTCCATTCAACAATCCCCCACCGTCTCTGTTGGTCCCGTTATGATAGCGACTTCTCTAATTACTATAATGGTCTGTCTCTGCATAGTCTGACACTGGCAGCACTGATTGAATAGTGTCAAATTGGCAGGGACACATGCCCAACAGGTAACGCCCAGTTGCAGATTCATTAATAATCTTCTTGTAGCAATAACTGAGGAATGGAACAACATAGACTTAAACCACAGTCACCAGCACAATTCAATGATTCCAGTTCATATCAGTCACCCGATGAGCTTAGGGTATGGCAGTTTTTAAAGTCAAAATCAGGGTTGCAACATAAAAAGAGAGGACATATTAGGCTAGGGCTATACGGCAACACAATGCATTTCAGTGGTGTCTCTGTGTGAGATCTGTGACTGCAATGTGACAGTTGTAAAAGATCCATCCGTCTGATTTTTTTGTGGCTGTCATGTCACAGTATTTGTAGTCCTCTCATACCCCCTCCCTGAAATATCCTCTGATATACCATGATACCTGCCTGGCCATGCTGGGAGTTGTAATCCTCTCCTCTTATACCCCTCACTGAAATGCCCTCTGATATCCTATAATAAAGACCTGGACATGATAGGATTTGTAGTTCTCTTCTCCTCAAACTCATACTTATAATATCCTCTACCATAACACAGCCTGGAGATGCTGGGAGTTGTACTCCTCTTCTCTTGTACCCCTCTCTGTAATGTCCTCTGATATCACATCATATCAGCCTCAACATGCTGGGAGCTGTAGTTCTCTACCCCTACACCCCCTCCCTTCCTCTGATATCCCATAATATCAGCCTGGACATGCTGGGAGTTGTAGCCCTCTCCTCTTATACCTCCTCCCTGTAATGTGCTTTTCTATTTCATTATATCAGCTTCAACATGCTGGGACTTGTAGTACTCATTACAGACCTCCATCCTCTGATATCCCATAATGACCAGGGCATGCTGAGAGTTGTAGTCCTCTCCTCTTATACTTCCCTGTAATCTCTCTTGATCCTGGTATATAGATTATGCTTTCCATTCTGTGTATTGTATCGTCACTCACTGTCCAGGGTATTATGTCCTCCTTTTGGGGGTTATGAAAATGGTCACCCTATTATGTAATGTATGCATTACATTAGGGCTGCCACTTTTCCAAGCAGATTACCGGTAATACTGGCTAGGCCAGTGGTTAACCAGGCAAGTGGCAACCCTAGTGGACACCCGGAACCCGACCGTTTAGCTGTTTTCATCAGCCTGGATTCAAAACATTGGATGGATGGAGCCAAAAGCAAAGGGCTCTATCCACTGTGCAG
This sequence comes from Rhinella marina, assembly GCA_900303285.1. Taxonomy (NCBI): domain Eukaryota; kingdom Metazoa; phylum Chordata; class Amphibia; order Anura; family Bufonidae; genus Rhinella; species Rhinella marina. The sequence continues at coordinate 9,589 of ONZH01012315.1, forward strand.
TGGCCTTGAAGTTGCAGCTTGTAACGGGATGGTGCTGCCCCTTTAAATTGTTTCATCCATACTTTCAATGTAAGATCTGGTGTCCCTGCGAGTGCAGAAGGAGCCCCCCTGTCATGTATAATGTCTGTCCTCTTTACCTGTCTTCTTGTGTCTGATGTGTAAAGGGGCCCAGCACCATTCAGGGATGTGGCTGACGATCAGATGTCCAGGCTCGGTCAAGGAGAGAAGACAACAAGAGGCAGTTGAGGGGAAGATTACAGTTGGGAGGAGGGAAGAGAGTGTCTAATGGCCTCCATAGTGTGGCCCTGACAAGAGAACCCTGATCCACGTGCCCCACCACATCTTGTTAGTGTGAGTTGTCAGAAAGTGCAAAGTTTATCCAAACTGGAGTATATTGACAATGTGTGGTCAGGAAGGGGTTAATGGCCTGTGCAGTAAGACACATTGACAGCCACTAAAGGGTTAATCCTTCAGAACACTGCCACCAACATTAGTCATAGACACCTCTGACATCACAAGCACGTATGTCATAAGGGAAGAACCCTTGTAAAAAGCTGGCGAGCGGCCATATTTAGTGCTGTACTTGATGGCCTGAGGACCTTGAGCTTGACTATCCCCGCCCACCACACCTTGAGGAAATTTGGAGGTTCTAGCAGGAAGCCCATCACCCAATGGAAGAAAAGGGACAACCGCCTAGACAATCTGATCAGCCCGGCTGCTGCAACCCCCTACAATGTATGTGGCAGCCACATAGTGGCATTACCCTCTAAGCCCAAGGGAAGGGCAGCCCTCCAGCCATGGTTCCCTAGAGGTTTCCTCCACAGGGGGTTTTCCTCTCCTGAGTGCTGGAGGGTGACTCTCCGTGAGTCGGGGGTTTGCCATTTTTAATATTTTAAATAAACAATTTGGCCATTTATTCCCCAATTAATGTGTTTTGTGTCTTTATTCTGTTTCTTTATTTTGCGTTTTTTTTGTTTCAGGGGTTTATGCATAATTTTCTCAGGGAAGAGATTAAAGGGGTGTTCCCATCTGGGACATATATGGAATATATTGATATAAATGTCCTACAGGTGGGACTCCCGTCTTTGGGACCTGGTTATATGTCCAGAACAGGGGTCCGAAGGGCTCTTGGCTGGGTTCACAAGTGACTAATTAAATGCAGATTTGCTCTTGTGTTTTTTTGTGCGGCAAATCCACTGCATTGTACAGTACCATCAAAGTGGATGAGAATTTCAGAATTCTGAATACAGCTAATAAAATCTTCAGCTGAAATTCTGTAGGAATGGAGTTCATGAGGAGACATGACCTACAGAGAGGACGGACAGGACAGAAAATGGTAATGGAGACTGCATACAAATGCTGCTTCTCATTATCCACACCCCCACCCTCCTCTCTGTATTTCATGTCTCCTCATGAACTCCATTCCTACAGAGATTCATCTGAAGATCATATTAAACTGTATTCAGGATCATAATCCCTGACAAGTAAGAGAGGAAGATAGTGCAGCTCTTTAACTTGTCCTCCTGTGTAATTAGGACAGGTTTTGTGTGGACTAGTAGAATGGCGGCCATTTTGTTTCTCTTAATCATTGCTCCCTGGACAAAATGAGCCATTATAAATAATGAAAGGTATTTGGTAATATATTTATAATGAAGTAATACTTAAGTATTTTTATTTTCTTAATTCACGGAGAACCCCTTTAAGCCTGATTCATATGTCCGTGTCCATGCTCAAATACTTCAAAAAGTGGTCAGTGATGCATCCGTGAGGCTGTCCGTGAAGCATCTGTGTTTGGTCCGTGTGTCCATTTTTGCTGTCCATCAGCTTCAGATTAGGCCCTCAAACCCTTAAGTCCCATCAGCCTCAGATCAGCACCACCAACTTGCTTGCTCTGAATGACACTGCTACTCACTTCTCCCTGTTCTTCCGGTGCGCACTGCACAGTGACCTGACGTCAATCAGCGTCAGGTCATAGTATGCACCTACATCCTGACACTGCATGCAGTCAGGACACAGTGCATAGCGGCACCCGGAAGAAGACCAGGCAGGGTGAGTATAGCTTTGCAGTGCATCCCTCATCTCTCCCCGCACCTCCTGCATACTAATGAATGCTTTGTTAATCAAATTTGGACTATAAGCTGCACTGTCACTTTTCCCTCACTTTGGGGGGGGGGAGGTGCGTCCTATAGTCTAAATAATATACTAATTGGTTTCACTACAAATTTATCAACTGCAGCTTTTTGAAAAGGTACAAAAAAAGGAAATCTCTAAGCAAAAAGTGATGCCACGAATGTACCAAACAATGTGGAACATTTAATATATATGACACAAATTACGCAAATGCAGGCTCTATAAAAAATGACTTCAAAAATTCCTCATGATAAATTAACCTGTATGTGTGAAGGAAACCTAAAAACTTGTAAATGTAGTGGTCAAGAAGCAGGATGATAATTTTTACTGCCTTGGTTGAAATTCTGATCAGAATTTCTCATTATTACTTAATGCAACTATAGTCAGTGTGAACTAGGCCTAAGAGTTTCTCATTGTAATATTCAAAATACTATTGAAAATAATTTATTCAATAATTAGGAAACTAAGAGTTTCTCATTGTAATATTCAGAATACTATTGAAAATGAATTATTCAATAATTAGGAACACACATTGGTGTGCTGCCTTACCTTCTGTGGATTTAGATAGATAGATAGGTAAAAAAAGTTCTGGTACTGATGTTTTAAAGGGGCAGGTTTACATATTTAATATAAAAATAATGTAAGAATAGGGTTATTTTAACATGTACATTTTAAGGTTCTTAGATTTTTAATTTTTTATTAAAACATTAATTAAAACAAATTATGTAATAATGTTCTAGTATTAATGGTGTTACTGAGAATGTAGTTAAAGTGACTTTGATTCTATACAACCTCTCCCTTTATATCAGAGAAGCAGAGAATCTTATTTTGGCTCTCAGTTATCCAATTATGTAAAAATTCTTTTATTTTTTTATTAGAATTTTTTCTTTGCCAGCACCCAGCAAGACAAGTGAGAGGAATATTAAGATTTTCTAATCTAATTTTCACAATAATCTTCTCCCGTAGATCTGTATTCCAAAGCAGCTCATGTTTATCTAGTTTACCACCTATGCATGTAGGAGCCCACATAACTAAACCCTAAACCCAGAGGATTCATTTAGACACATATTGAATCTAATAGAATATCAGCAAAATTGAATCAATGATGAAATAAATAATTAAACACCATATGAAATAAAGTACCATAAATTCTACAAAACAAATCCTGTCATAGTCCATTTATTTCTGATAATTAGAGTTATAAAAATATAAAATAAAATGCTGTTATTTAATTTGTACATTTACAATCTAGGATATACAATACACTCACAAAGATTGCTTCACATCATACAATTTACTCCAACCAATTGGAAAAATATGAAATATTCCCCCCTAATGTGAATTAAATATCAGTGTCTAGAACCGCCATTTCCAATTGTAAACTCTTAAATGGTGTTAACAAGAGGGGAATACAATGGGCCATAGGAAAAGGGAGTGGACAGCAAATAATAGGGAGAAGGAAAGAGCTTTCAGCGATAGCTTCATTTTCCAGAGTAAACAGATCATCCAATGTCCGAATTGATCCTCACCTTGTCTTGTTTTTGTTAGTTCCTTCTCAAAGAGCTTTAGTCAGTCCTGTGTGAACAAGTCCAATAGTCAACCATCTCGCCACCTCAGGAACCAAGTTTGATGGTGATAGTTATGACTGCATCAATGTCTCTATGGCCAAAATAAAGTCAAACAACACCTTCCATGTCCATGTTTGTTAAGTTGATGACGCTGGTATTGAAATTCCATGTACACTGCTCAAGGCGTCCTGGTGTTTAATGATGGGACTGCTTGGCTTTCTATTCATAACTAAAAGAATAAAGAGAATTCTGGATCAATTTCAATTAACACACTGCAAGAGCATAATACACACAAATAAAGAATATGGTTTATTTTAGTAGTTTTTTTGTGGCTTGAACTTCAAGCGTTTTTCTTTTTGTTTTTGTTCTGTGGCATTTTTTAGTCACATAATATTTTGGTGGTATTTTCTTTTTCCAAACATTTTCCCAAGCAATTTTTCTGTAGAGAAGTCAATGAGAGAACGCCTGAGAAAATTCTACACCGCGCGATTTGAAAAAAAAAACAAGCTAAAAACAAGTCAAAAACCTCAGCATGTGAATGACATTGTATGTTTCAATATTGCCCAACACCTTAACATCTGTATGCAGTATGTTTTGTTTAAAAAAAACTCAGTGAAAAATGTTGCAAAAATGCTGCTGAAACTGCACCGTTTTTGCAAAAATTTGCAGTGTGACACCAGGTTTAAAGCAGAAATTTGCCATTGTTAGCTTCTAATATAACAGGAAGGGAAACTGTGTTTCAACTGATAAGCACAAATGTGAAAAAAACTAAGTAAGAAAATTGAATGAATCTATTTTAAAAATTTCATTCTAGAGATCAAAATCATCGATTTATATCAAATAGGCCTATAAAAGTTTTAAGGAAAAAGAATAGTTTACAAAATATTTGTAGCTACTGTCATTTATATTTAAAAAATATTGATTTCTTTTGTTTGTTCTACCTACTAATGCCAAACATAAATATACATTTGTTTTTGTTTGCTTTCATAAGTTTTTCAATCCAATCGGAGTTGGATCTGATTTCATTTTCACGACCCAAATATCTACTGTACCATACATTGATCCAGTAAAAAAGTAGATCCTGGCTAAACTGATATAAATCCAACTCTACTTTGGCGACAGTTTGCATCTCATCAAAATGATTGCAATCCATCATAGAATTCATAAAGACAAAGTTAATACTAGTGCGAGCATCTAATTAGCAACAGTCAGCAAAAATGAGTTCAGTGGGTTAGACATTGCAAATTATTCTAATGTCCCTACACGATCAAATATTTGCACCAGAATAATAGCGTGAATTTTTTGGCACCTGTGTTTTCTGCCACTTTTTGTGTTTTTTTTTTTTCAAACAGTTGCCCAGATAAAAGGGGGAAGTCTTATTGAAAAGTGAATGGGGGTTAAGAAGCACAATTTTGCTCCAAACTTTTGGCGCAATTCTAATAATCTGTTTCAAAGTAACCCAAGCAATAGTTTGTATAGCGTCAGAGAAAAGTGTCTGTCATTGCACCAGATTTATCATCCAGCCTGATCCCCTGTAATAAACCAGCTGCCGGTCTAGACAGATGGTCTAAACCAGGGATGCTCAACCTGTGGCCCTCCAGCTGTTGCAAAACTACAACTCCCAGCATGCCTGGACAGTCTACAGCTATCAGCCTACAGCAGGGCATGGTGGGAGTTGTAGTTTTACAACAGCTGGAGGGCCTCAGGTTGAGCATCCTTGGTCTAAACTAACGCCATTTTTAGCATTAGTAAATGTGAGCCAGCTAAAATTTTAGTAGCAAAAAGCACTTCAGTGTCCTATGTTTCATATTTCCTATAGACCTTCACTAACATCTCTAATGTCCCAAACAAAATGCAGGTGCAAAGGGGTGTCACCACATGCTGCAATTTTAAAAATGTCATTGACCTAAAAACACACACCTCAAGGTTTGAAAAATGTTTTAAAAACCTCCATCCAATCTCTGCAGCTGGAATTTTTTAGCTTAATAAATGCCTCAAAAAACGCCATCTACCAAAAACTGCAAAACCACTGGAAAATGCCAAAAAAAAAAAAATCTAACATTAGACTTAAAAGGTACACATTGGAATCTAGTACACATGACTTATTCTAATCCATATCAATTTGAATTTACAAAAGAAGCAGCTAATACCATTAACAGAATTAATAATAATCACAATACAAATGGCTTAGGTGCTCATAGCAACCAATCAGATTCTGCCTTTCACTTTCCAAAGGAGCTGTGAAAAATGAAAGGTGGAATCTGATTGGTTTGCTATGGGAAATCAGGCCAGTTTTCCATTACACCAGTTTTGATAAATCTTCCCCAGCGTGTTTTTGCCACACTAATAGCATTAAATTATCCATAATGTTTCATAGTATAAATATCAACAAGGCGCATTCCAGATGGCATGTTACATCACATGTATGTCATTTATTAAAATTAATGATACCACAAAGCGGTGAAAACACAACAAAGTCTGCCATGTAGTCCAGTCAAAACATAGAGGACACGATGAAGTAGACTTTGCTGTGTATTTCTCACTCGTGCCCAGTAATGAATGCCACTGTGGTGAGGCTTGGATGCCGATTTGTCACATCTTTTTAATCCTGGTTGTTTTTTTCCCTGCAAGAAGCAGGGAAAATTTAAGGGGTACTCCCATCTCACAAATGTAATTTGTATAGTTAGATATAGCCATATCAATATTATTACTAATAGAATGTATTTATATAAAATGTACTGTTTAGAAGATTTGCCTATTTGTATATCCATTGTCCCACACATATCAGTCAGGCCGTTGCCCCTAGTTAAGGCCACCGTGGCCATGTAGTTGTGGTGGTCGGCTTGCTCTTGTGCAAACCCGCTGTGAGGTAACTGCTGTATTGTGAACGCACATTGCATGAGCATGCGCAGACACATCTTAGGGTTGTAGCATTTTTGTCTGCGCTTCCAAAACGCAGAGAAACTAATCCTGTTCCAAGATCAATTCATCTCTATGGAGCAGGATCCGTTTATAAAGTCTAAGTTTTGGACGGATCCTGTCCATTGCGTTTTGGACTGGTAATGTCCAAACCACAGATGTGAAAGTACCCTAAGATGTGTTTCCGCATGCTCATGCAATGTGCCTTCACAATACAGCAGTTACCTCAGAGAGGGTTTGAAAAGGAGCAAGCCGGCCACCACTACTACATGGCCACAGTGGTCGTAACTAGGGGCAACGGCCTGACCGATGTGTGTAGGACAATGACTATACAAATAGGCAAATCTTCTAAACAGTACATTGTATATAAATAAATTCTATTAGTAATAATATTGGTATGGCTATATCTAACTATACAAACTACATTTGTGAGATGGGAATACCTCTTTAAGCATTTAAGTGACAAAAGAAGCAGCACTAGTATCCTACTAAAATAAAAATGAAGAAGCAAGCATTAAGAGACTGCCTGCCACTTTGGTGTAACCCATTGTCATAACTGTATTATGTGATATTGCATGCCTTAGAGCAGGGGTGCACAACCTGTGTCCCGGGGCCACATATGGCCCTTGATACCATTCTGTGTGGCCCTCAACTATCTGGTAGCAGACATGTATGTCTATGTCTTATGGTTGCTCACATGTATTTTTCATGTATTCTCCCATTAAATAGGGGTCCTGAAGTTGTAACCAGACATTACTATATGTTCAATATGCCAGAAATACAGTATTTCAACTGCAAAGTCAAACTATAAGTACAGTAACCCAAATACACAAAAACATGTCAATAATGTTCACCTAATATAGATAGTAAGGATATAGTATGGCCATATGCCAAAATCAGCACAAAAAAACATAAGAAAACTTCCATTGACATAAATGAGATCCATGCGGTTTTTGCGCCATTTAAAATGCAAAACCGAGGTAGAAATCCGAAGGTTGGCCTAAGATGTATTTTGGTCATATAAACAGGGTCTAAGGGCCAGCTACGGCCATCTTTGTAAGATGTTTTATTTTTGAGTTAATTGACAATAAAAGTAAAAAAAGAAAAAAAAAATCAAAGCTATACATTTATCAAAATCAACATTTCACACGCCGGTCTTAATCTACATCCTGCTGGCAGCAATGGAGCTGGTGTACATTTCATGCATAATCTACACAGGGTTTCTGGTGTAGATTACAACAAATGTGCCAGGCTCCCAATCCTTTCTCACTCTGTACACTTTTTGAAAAAATTTTGAGCGGAGCTGCAATCTGCCATAAACATGAAATTTTGTGCAGTCAGGACATACACCAAAAGTGGCGACTTTTTGACACATTGGAGCAGATTTATCAAAATCTGCTTTCACAGCTTTCATTTTTTAAGAGCAATTAAAAAAAAAAGTAAGGTGAACTCTGGTTACAAGGGCATATTTTTATCTTAGGCAGCTAGATTTCACACCGTCAGTGTTTGGTCAGTGATTTCCATCAGTGACAGTGAGCCAAAACTAGGAGACAAGGCTACACTCTAAAAAGACTAAGGGCTCATGCACACGACCGCAAAAACGGATCCGTAAAAAATACGGATGACGTCCGTGTGCATTCCATATTTTGCAGAACAGAGCAGCTGGCCCCTAATAGAAAAGTACTGTTCTTGTCTGTAATGCGGACAATAATAGGACATGTTCTATTTTTTTGCATAACAGAAATTCAGACACACGGAAATGGAATGTACCTTCCGTTTTTTATTGTGGCCCAATGAAATTAAGGGTTCCGCATATGGTCTGCAAAATAAAAGGAGTGGGCACAGAAAGAAAATACGTTCGTGTGCATGAGCCCTAAGGGAAAGATTTGCACCTGTTTTGTGTCTTTGTGGGTTCATGCACACAAACGTATTTTCTTTCCGCGTCCGTTCCATTTTTTTTTGGTAGGCCGTATGCAGAACCATTCATTTCAGAGGGTCCACAAAATAAACAGAAGTTATTCTGTGAGCGTTTCCATATGCCCCTTCCGCAAAAAAATAGAACATGTCCTATTTTTGTCCACATTACGGACAAGGATAGCACCATTCTATTAGGGGCCGGCTGTATCATTCTGCAAAATACAGAATGCACACGGATGTCATCTGTATTTTTTACGGATCCGTGTTTTGCAGACCGCAAAATACATACGTTTGTGTGCATAAGGACTTTTTCACACATCAGTGTTGGTCAGTGATTTTCATCAGTGATCGTGAGCCAAAACCAGGAGTGGAGTCTCCACAGACATAAGGTACAAGGGAAAGACCTGCATCTGTTCTCTGTATTTTTTGCCCTCCGTGTGTCATCCCCATTCCATGGACAATGCTCTACTGAAAGTTAATTTCCAGAGCATCTCTTACTAGTAGTCAGTGAAAAACAGACAAAACACGGACAAAACACGCATGCCATCCATGCTGTGTCCATGTTTTTACACAGACCCATAGACTATAAGTCCCACGGTCAGTAAAAAGATACTGATGTGTGAACAAGCATATTAAAATCAATTGGTACTTGTTCTTTCTGTGGAAAATGCGGACAACACACATCAGTGAAAAACGGAATTGTGAACAAGTCCTAAGGATGCTTTCTCACAGTCAGTATTTGATCAGTATTTTGCATCAGTATTTTAAAGCCAAAACCAGGAATGGAACCTGCAGAGAAAAAAATATAATGGAAAGATCCGTTTTGTATTTTGGACCCACAACTAGTTTTGTCTAAAAGAGGATGAAAAATACTGGCCAAATACTGATCGTGTGAAAGTGGCCCTAGGCTGGGTTCACACATATCAGCTGTTTATGCCTGAACTCAACTGATGACATTTTTGTGCACTTTTTGCACTTGTCCGGCATCCATAACCTGAAAGAGCCAAACAGAAAAATGCTACATGCTACTGTTTTCTTGTCTGACATTGGGAGATCTCTAATGCATCTGATGCCAGAAACTATCCCATAGAAAACCATGGAATCTGTTCTAGCATAAGCTGCTCTCTTGCATTTCTGTACAATGTCAGAGGGTAATGACTAAAGACGGCCTCATATATTGAAACCTAGTTTTAGCCAGTTTTGATAAATACGGAAATGGAATGCATACGGATTACCTTCCATTTTTTTGCGGACCATACGCAGAATCATTCATTTCAATGGGTCCGCAAAAAAATGGAAGGTAATCCATGTGCATTCCATTTCCATATTTATCAAAACTGGCTAAAAAAAAATGTAACGGACACGGAAAGAAAATACGTTCATGTGCATGAGCCCTTATGATGATGATAATGCACAGTGAAATTTAAGAACGGACTGAGGCTGGATTCAGGCTTTGTTTTTTTTCCATTTTTTTAAACTGCTTCTAAACATATTGGGGGGACTTTATCATGAGGAGAATATTTGAAGTCAGTTTTGCTCGAGTCTCTGTTGGCGTATTTTATGCCACACATATCAAATGTCACGTATTGTTTGATAAATTTGTCTTATCCTTAAACCTAACACTTTTGTCTAGAAAATCTCCTCCAGTTTTTCTACTCCACCCTCCTACAACTTTTTTGTGATTTTTTAAAAAATTCAGAATGATAAATCTAGAGTGAAACTGAACATTATTAACCACAGCCACTTTCCCACCCATACTTCAAAACTGGAGTGAGTGGTGTAAAAATGCAAAAAGTCACAAAACATTTGCGCAAGCAATATATAAAAGTCACAAAAGCACCATTTTTTTGAAGCCAGAATTCTGGAATGAAGGTATGATAACTCAGGGACATTGTCTTCCATTTTTACAGGATCCATATATGACAAATGTGTCCGTTTTAATTATGATCCTTTTAACAGAAGAATATAGCATATTACGCTTTCTAACCTTAATAAAGTGACACTTTGGAAAAGAAGTAACATAGAGTAACACAGAGCTTTTCAATCTGTCTTCTGCTGACCTCAGTTATTAAAAAAAGGAGAAAAAAGATAAAAAGAGCTCATAACGGAACTGAAGACTGTTGTACTCTGGCATCATTTTGAGTCCAATAAAAAAGTATAGGATGTCTCCTCAAATCTGAGTAGACGTTGATCAATTAGTGTCATGGAGTGATTCTACCAATGGGTATGTCCCCAGAAAAGAGACATTTATTGTATGTTTAGGTGGATTACTCATTTACCAGGATGACCAGCTGGCAGCCTAGGGAACTATTGTTTCAATGACTAAAGGTAGCCATACACACTAGTCTAAAGTTGATCAGAAACGATTATTTCAACCAAAACGAATATTTGTCAGTTGAAATTTAACAACAAACGATCATTTTAGCCAACTGATAGCTGAGCATTATCGTTTGAAAAGAAGTCGGCCATGTTTAATATTTTAGGCTGATGAATATTTTGTTCAAAGAAACATTACTCATGAACAAAAGATCTTTCTTTGATGTATAGGCAATCTGTAACTGCCAATATGGACTAAAATGTGTGTGGCTCTGTCTGCAAACGGAACATTCACTAGATCAGGGATCAGCAACCTCTGGCACTCCAGCTGTTCTAAAACTACAACTCCCAGAATCCTCCTTTCACTTCTATAAGAGTTAAAAAACGTCCAAGCAAGTGTGCATGCTGGGAGTTGCAGTTTCATAGCAGCTGGAGTGCTGAAGGTTGCTTATCACTGCACTGGATATTTGTTTGTTCAACCAGCAACCAACGTCTATCTAATGTGGATGGCCACCGTAAGGCCTTCTTTACGTATATCAGTTGTGTCTGGCCAGGTATTTTAGGCACTGAGGCATTCAGTGCACAGATCCAGCTTCCATACCTGATAGTGTTGTACAGGAAAACATAGCATGCAGCAATTTTCTGTCCTGCAGTATTTGCTATATCGCATCATTATTGATGCACCAGATAAATAAGAACAATGCCATAAAAAAATCATGGGATAAGTTCTAGCTTCATTTTCCCTCTAGCATTTTCTGAACCATGCAAGAGGGGTACTGAGCCAGATCGCAGGACATATGTGAGGCTGGTCTTACATTATTCTATACACTGCTGTCTACTATACTACGTGTTGAATTATTTTAACATTGTATCAGTCTAAATGTTACTATTGACAATCAAATATGTTAATTTTTATCATATTAGACACACACACACATATATATACATATATATATTACTACTTGTATTTACAGGTCATATGTAACATATTAAATCTACTGGTCACTGATTAATTCTCATTCATCAAGACTATTAAAATCATATGGAGGTTTTTTAGATTTGTTTGGAATTATTGCTTCTTCTATGGGACATTATTATTATTATTATTATTACCAAACATTCCAAATAATACTGTATATGTATTGGACTGCTAATTTTCCCTCTCTCTCTCTAGATGTATAGATATGTATATGAAGTTTTGCTTTCTCAGCAATTACTACTTTTATTTAGAGGGAATTAAAACACATGAACCTTCTTCTACTGATTCATTATCATCCATTAAGAATATTAAAATCATCTGGGGGGGGTTTTTAAGATTTTTTTTTGTAATTATTAGTAGGACACCTGGTTATTATTACCAAACAATCCAAATAATGACATACTGTTTAGGTATAGGACTAATATTTTTGGCTGCTTTAATATGCTGAGCTAAGGAATTTGTGACAGCAGACTTTACAATAAAAGGTATATATTAAAAAGAAAATTGATAGGAGCGAGGCATAGATATAGCAAATTATATTATAAAGGATTGATTTTATATTATTTCATATCAAGGCACCAATGGTGTTTTATACGACACTTTTGCTTTAATAGTGATGTCCTAAATCACCACAATATTTAATGTTATGCCATAAGACACTGGCGAAAAATTCTACATATTGTGACAAGAATGTCACAAACATAATTTTTTTTTTCTTGGTAGAAAGTACATGTTCACATGCTTCTGCTTAAGGTATATTTAGGTACACTAATGCTAGTGTTTCACATAAGAGTGCATGTTGTCCAAACCATTGTCTTTTGGCTTTAATGATAAAGAATTGTATCACATTTTCAATACAGCCTAAAATCACTAGTGTGAAGTTTGTGTTCATTTGGTTTGTAGAGATACAATTACAAATCTTTTTATTATACTGTATTTTCTCACCAAATGACTTTATTGTTGTGTCCTATAACACTTGAATTATGACCCCTATTATTTTCACAATGAAAATCTTATACATTTATTTCAATATACTTCTACCTCAGTTTTATTATAGATTGTTACATCTATGGCTACAACTCCCTTTTTATATAGTACACAATATAACATTAAATATAAAATATAACCTAAAATCTCATAAGCATTTCCAGCTAAAATATGACTCTGGGTCTCACAGCTAATTAACCATTAAATGAGTATCCTGAACTGTCCTAGATCTAGTGACCCCAAGCCCTCCTCATGCACCTGTTCCTGGGAGCCAGCCCTTGTCCAGCTGCTGTAATGCAGGTAGGTGCTCTAATGTCCTCCTATGCTGGGACACAATGTTCTGAAGTTTGGTATGTGTGTGCCCTGCTGGTTAAGGGATTCCATTTGTTTCAGAATTAATAGCAGGGTCCAAACCAAGACCTTCTGGCTTCCATCACAGCATCTGATTCTTATAAAATGTCTCCAAATCGTAAAAGTGTCTCACATACTGTAGGACAATCGACTCTTTTACTGCAGTTTTATAGAGCAATATTGTTTACCATAGGTTCCTCCTTGTAAATTAGCATCTTCCCCTATAAAAAGCCACTAATGAGCAGAATAAAACGTCACATAATGACAGGCACAGTTTCTAATTATAGTCACAATAGATAGATAGATAGATAGATAGATAGATAGATAGATAGATAGAGAAGCAGCACCACAAGATAATCCTATAGGTGTAAATTCCTCCAAGAGTGCTGGCTTCAAATCTCCTAAATAGAAAATAGAAAAGGAGGTAGAAAAATGGCGAAGAGCAGTCACCTTCTTTATTCACCAAGGTGTTTGGAGTGCTGCCTTTTTTCCAAAGATAGATAGACAGATAATAGATAGCAGATATTAGATATATAGAGAAATGTGAGGAATAAATATTAGGATGATAGATAAGAAATTTTATCGCACCATCATCTATATCCCATATTTGTATAGTAGGTCTCATGCCATTTATTTGAGCTAATATTAACAGAAGAGCCCAGTAATGCGAGTATATACACATAGACACATATCACAGTATATCTAAAGATATAATTACACATATCTCCTATAGATTCTGTATATGTTAAGTTCAGTCACTTGATGGAGGACTACAGGTTTCAGCACACAGCAGCAGGTATTGCAGTAGGTGGTATACCCGGGTTTGCGTATTTTATTTGTGTTAGAATGAAACAATTATTTAATCATCTGAAAGTGAAGGAAGTGTTGTAATTATAAAATAAGGGTCTAAATACTACTACTACTATAATTATATAGATGCGATGTGTAACTGTCATATAGGTATATAGCATTTTGATGTGAGGTAAATAGTCATGGCAGTATCCAGTAGGGAAGAGGGATCTGTGAGCAGCTCTGATATGCAATCTATATATAAGGAACTATATATATATATATATATATATATATATATATATATATATATATGTTAGATATTAAAAATTAGCGCTTCTATTTCTCGGTCTCTATTCTGTTACATTCTCTTGTCTTTCTTCAGAAAAACTCGCGCTGTCTCCTCTGCTTCTCTGCTGTGTTTTTGCTCTTTTGTTGCTCTTTCAGCGTTTTTATGTTTTCTCTCTTTCTCTCAATCCTTTACTCTTTGTTTCTCACTTTCTCTCAGTATTTATTCTCTTTCTTCTGTATCTATCTCTCTCTCTCTCCTTTTTATGCTGACTATCTTTCTTTTTCTCCTTCTCTTTCCCTTTCTCTTTCTTCTCTGATACAATTTATATTCCTCTTTCCCTGTGATGTAAGAAATGTTCAAGTAGAAGACGCTTCACCTATAATTAAGGAAGATCTGCAGCTCAGTAACAATAATCCATAGAGACAACCAGGAGTCAGATCAGTTTCTTCCCTTTACATAATGAAGAGTTTCAGTGTATCACCCCCAATGGTATATAATGCAGGGGTTCAGTGTACCATCCCCAATGTACATAATGCAGATGTTCAGTGTATTATCCACAATGTACATATTGCAGGGGGTTAGTGTATTACCCGCAATGTACATAATGCAAGGGCTCACTTTATCACCGCTATAGATACATAATGCAGGGGATCACCATATCACCCCCATTCATACATAATGCAGAAGCTCACTGTATCACCCCTATTGATAAATAATGCAGGGGCTCATTATATCACCCCTATAGATACATAATGCAGGCGGTCACTGTATCCCCCCCAGATACCCCCAGCCTCATATGAAGCTAATACAAAGCTGCCATGTTACATACCTTCCCTGACTTGGTGCTTGAAGGTCATAGGGGCTGCGATGTCTCCTCCATGTACAGTCACACCTGGGCCGTGGTGGGCAAGGGGGCTTCCCTGTGTTTGCCAGTGGTGCCCGGGGGTAACATATCCGGCTCCTGGGCCCCCATATACTCCATACTGGTTAGTAGAAGGATAGGCGCAGGCTTGAACGAAGCCACCCACAGAGGAGAGACTGGAGGCAGCCTGCAAGATGGACAGGAGAAAGCCACATAAATATTGGGGAAATCAATTAGTTCTCGTCTACTGGGAATAATCTAATGGACAGGGAGATTAGCAGGAGGGATCCGTAATATGAAGAAGCAGGTCACTGTAGGTGTAATCACATGTTGTGTAGGAAATGAATGCAAATTGTAGCCTAAACGGGACGTTTCATATAACATTCGCATGCGAAATATAGAATCAGATTATTTAATAAATAAATATATATATATATATATATATATATATATATATATTAGAATTTATTTATTTATTTACATGTAGCTGTTACCTGTGGGTATTTGATGTCAGGGTCTACAGCAGATTTCTCTATTCCATTGATGTTCTGAGTAGCAGGAAACCCTGTCCTGTTAACACTTGTCCATTCTTCCATTTTAGGGGAATAAACAGCACCATCTGCACCAGCAATGGCTCCTAAACCAACACACACATCGATCTATGAAGCCATCAATTCTGCATAAATATCTACATAGTAATTCTGGACAGTAGCTGGAATTTGTGGACTTGGTCGCCACTTCATTTATATCATGCCATCCATTATATATATATATATATATATATATATATATATATATATATATATTCATAAAAAAGCAGATTAGTAAAAGACACAGAACCTATTTTTCTGTGTGTGTCCATCTGCGCCAACCTGTACTGACCTGTGTAAATTCATTATAAAGCTCATCTGTTTTGTCTATCAATTAAATTAACAAAATATTGAAAAATTATTTCAGGCAGTTCAGTCACTTGTTACTTTGTAGTAATGCATTAATATCAAACATTTTGTTACAAGCCCTGGTTCAGTTTATATAATTCAATAATTTTTTCTATTGATTTTTTTTTTTTTTGCTTAATCACACACATGTACAGTCAAAACGTTATAGTATTTGCTCTTATTGGGGCAAAAACAACTACATGTCACTGGTGGAGAGATGCTGGCATCTTGTCTCTCATCAGTGGGTAAATATTTGACAACGAAATTGTATCGCACCATCATCTATATGCCATATTTCTATAGAAGGATTCATGCCATTTATTTGAGCTCTAATGTTAACGGAAGAGCCCTGCAATGCGTAAATATATTATATGTAGATTGGGTGGATAGATAGATAGACAGATAAAGATAGATAGATAGATAGATAGATAGATAGATAGATAATAGAAAAATAGACAGACATATAGATAGCAATAGATAGGATAGATAGATAAATAAATAGATATGTGGTAGCCAAACGATTGTTATATGAAGCCCATAAAGAAACATTAATTATGTTGATAAATACGTAAAATAGTAATTTTAAAAATAGAGGGATATATATCTCAGACATGTCTATTCGCTGTGCCTCTCCTGGGGACTTGCTGAGATCTGCAGTGTGAAGAACCCCATGCATGACAGGACGTCTGTTGACACCCAGGTTTAAGACTTTCCACCAACTCACCTGTTTGTTCCATGAAGGTGCGGATGCCTAAGATGTTGTTGACAGAATGAGCTGAAGGCCAGGACCTGGCAATGCTGACATGGCCTGGTGGCATATGCACTCCAGGGTGATGGCTGCCCACCTTAGCAGAGCCGGGAGATATTGGGTTTGGGTAAGGATATTGGTAGATATGATTGTACTGTAATGTCGGTTGTGAAGTCGTCTGCTTTGTGCTCTCATATTGACTAGGTTGAGACAAGTTTCCAATTTTATTCCTTAAAATCCTACTAATAGAACTGACAGAAGGCACATTGTACTTGTCGCAGACGTTGTCGGCCAGAAGTCTGTCCCTGATCTCCCAAGCAAAGATGCCGGGGTCTCCTTGCTTGTACTCCCTGATGTGCTTGACCACGTTAGGAGTGGTGACTCTGGGCTTGCTCCCTCCAATAGCCCCCGGTAGGATGGATCCTGTTTCGTTGTATCTGGCCAGGATTTTACTCACACATCCATGAGAAACTCGTAGCTGTCTGCTGATATCACAAGGCCTGATCCCCAGTTGCGCCAGCTCCACTATCCTCAGCCTGATAGCATTGGGCAGGGGTCTTCCATTGACAAACACACCGCCCAGCTGATTCACTTCTCCATAAGCTTGTTCTGCCCAGTTAAGAAATACAAAATATCAATGCATAGGAAGCTGATACTTGCAGTGCTATACATGAACACTCCTTCCACAAATTAACAGAAAACTCAAATTTTTCCTCCAAACTAATATAAATGCAAAATTGCCAAATACATAGTATAAACAATAATACATAGTAATGCAGAAGAAACATTTGCAGAAAATCATCCACATATAATGATCACAACACGCAGTTCTAACCCTGCCACATTTCTGAGCACAATAACCGATTAAATATTCTATGGGTTCATCTCCGCTATTTCACTATTTATAGTGTTGTAGAAGGAAAGGACGCTTACCCATCCCGCAAGAACAGAATGAGAGAAACTTCTTCTAGACAGAAAATCAGGAAAGTCAAACAGATGTAACCCAGAGATACATGGAGGGAGAGAGAGCTGAGACTTCTCCAATGAGCTGGACGAGGAGGAGTGTTCTGCACTCTCAGCCACTTCCTCCCCTCACTGTGCTCGGCTGTGTTTGCTCAGAAACTTCTCTCAGGCAGAAGAACAAAAGCTCAAGGTGATCTTCATCCCATCAGGCAGGAGGACTGCAGCTATCATCTACAAGTGGAGTTGGTTCAGATCTCACTTTGACGTGTCTTCCACGTCAATCTTGGTGGTCAGGCTACAGGAGCTGTTGAGGACATCTCATTGGTTGCCGTCATCTTAAATAGGCAGAGATTTTTTTCCTCCTAGTCCTTCTAGTGTAACCCTAGCCCTGTCTTCTGCTGGAATGTCTCAATGTACTCATCCTGAAACAACATTAGCTGCCATCTTTAAAGGCTTTCATAGATCCCTGGCAGCCCTATCCATCATGTCTTCTGTTCTTCAAGCCCATTTTCCTCTCAATGCCCAGACAGGAGTAGAGTATTTTTTCTAGAACATATTAGTAACTGATCTTTTTCTTTTCTTTTGCTTTCCGACCTTCATCTTAAAACATTAACATTTTTAGATTCACAAGTACATTTTTGATGCCTTCAATATTGTTGCATCATCTGGAAATCATTACTTTGTATAGGTTCTTGGAATTGCAAATGAAGACTTGCAGAAAACAGTCTTGTCAAGAAAAGAATAGCATGCACCAAACCATTCAGCTGGATGGCACCTGTTAAAATAGAAAGACTTGAGGTCCACTGGCACATGGTGGTTTTGTGGTGCGGTGGGTAGGCGAGGTTATTTGGGAAGATAAATGGGAAATGAGTTCTCCTGTCTCAGTACATTTGGTAGGAGGAAAGTGAATATGTTTTGATCTTAGGAGCAGATAAACCATGTTCCCACGTTTTCAGCTAGGGGCTTCTCGTGATCAGATAGCAGACATACTACCCATAGGAGGATGTTTGCACAGATCAGGTGGCAAGTGGAGGAGATGCTTTATCTCCTATTGTAAATATAGAAATATAGCTCCACTTCCCAAATGTGTTTACCGTCTAACAAAGACTAATCAAACCCTTTAAGAAGCTTTAACCCTGGATAATATCATCGGAACATCCACAACTCTCAATTAAAGAGAGACAGAAATCATTAGTTAATCAGAGAGCCTAACCGTAATGTTCTGTAAGTAACCACTATAGCACCTCACAGTGATAATGGCGAAGGTTTCACAGGTGCAGAGTCACGTAAATGACACAAATCCCCAACTGTTTATTTATTTATTTATGCATTTTATTGTTACATTGTATAATCTATTATTTCACTGCCTTTCATATAATTCATTTTAAAACAATTGTAGCAGGTTATCTATCGGTAACCCCAATGTACTTTTCAGGTGTATATACATCCCTCTATATACTACATATAGACATATATTAATATTATATATTTACATTATATACAGGAGTTTGCCTCAATTCTACTGTCATTATTTAGAAGAAAATATGAAACGAAGGTAGCAGACGAAATGTGTCCAGATTTAGGTATCGGTGCACACTTTGCTTCACTATTTATTTTCACAATGTTTTGTGCCCAATCCATTATTTAACCCTATATTGATGACTGCTTGTCCTAACCATTCTATGACTGAGAATGAGTGCATGGGCAAATATATATTAGGAGATAAATGATAGATATGAAAAATAGATAGACAATTGGACATGAGATAAGTAGGCAGGTAGGTAGATGAGTAAAGCGGGTTCACCACTCATTCAGCTTACTTGAATTGCTGCCTTTTATTTAAATATTTTGGTAGATAAGTTAATAGATACTAGATCTATACTGATATACATGGATACATGTTAACAATAGATAGTTAGATATAGCTAGATAGATAGATAGATAGATAGATAGATACCAGATATATAGAGAAATGTGAGGAATAAATGATAGGATAGATAAATAGGTTGCTCTACATGTTGGAATGTATGTGGATATATGTATATGTATGTGTATATATGTGTGTGTGTGTGTAAATATATATATATATGTGTGTGTGTGTGTGTGCGTATATATATATATATATATATATATATATATATATATATATATATGTAAAACCTCAAATATGGGATAATCAATATTATTACCGTCCCATTTGCATACAAAACATATAAATCATCACACTTCTTTATAACATACATTGCTTTTATTTTATATGCCAATAAACACCATTAGTGCAATGTTATGGAGACAATTAATTCAAGTATTTATTTTATAAATATATGTTTTTTCCTGATAATTATCCCGCACAGTGAAGTTTCTGATCTCACCATGATTTCAGCCCAGCTAGATTGTGTTGCCATGTAAAGTCAATAGAATGGCGCCCTCTGTCGGTGCTTCCTTGCACTGGATCCCAATGCATCTTCAAAGAAAGCAGAAATACTCCAGCGTTAATGTAGAAGGAGGCAGAGGAGGGATACAGCAGAGGTAAGAGCAATAGGTGATGGGAGCTGACAGTACAGGAGCTCTGAGGATGGGTCACAGGGAGGAAATACCGCAGGTTCTCAAAGTACAGGGTCAATCATACTGGCCGCACACAGCCTCATGGTATTGCACTTTCTGATATGTTTCCAGATGGAAGAGAGCACAGACTGCACTCCATGCACACTGCAGGTTATAATGATATCTTATTATTCTGCCAGAGTCACTTCTCACAAATGCATCAACCACGCTGTGTCCTGGGAGCATTAATGTTCATCATCTGCAGATTGCAAATGGAGATAATAGGAGTAGAAGTATTGTAGAGAACAGATGCGGATAATACCTATAGTGTGCTACTATACAAATTACTAGAGACAAGTCACATATGTGCAATGTATTTCATTTATTGAACGTATATATAATGCCTTGTGTGCGTGCATTATACCTCTACTGACTAATCTAATTATTTATATATCTATCATAGATAAACACACAGATATATATATATATATATATATATATATATATATATATATATATATATATTTATTTATTTATTTATTTGTGAATAATCGCAAACATATAATTCTAGATAAGCACACACATAAATAATTCTAGATAAGAACAGGCACACACACACACACATATATATATATATATATATATATATATATATATATATATATATTTCTAGATAAGCACACACACATATAATTCTAGATAAGAACACACAAATATGTATAATTCTAGATAAGCACACACATATATCATTCTAGATAAGTGTGTTTATATATATATAATTCTAGATAAGCATACACATATAACACTAGATAAGCACACATATATATATATATATATATATATAGAGAGAGAGAGAGAGAGAGAGAGAGAGAGATAAGCACACACATATATGTATAATTCTATAATTCTAGATAAGCACACACAGATGTATAATTCTATAATTCTAGATAAGCACACATATATGTATCATTCTAGATAAGCACACACATATATAACTCTAGATATATATATATGTATAAACTAGACAAGTATATATATATATATATATATATATATATATATATATATATATATATATATATAATTAGATAAGCACACACATACATATATAATTCTAGACAAGCAGACTTAGTGTCTGGCACGTTATGTGTATCTATATCCAGGCCATAGCTCAGCTAATAAGAATCTGAAGCCATACCTGACACTGAGCTCAGCCATCACTGCGCCCAGATCTGTTCCACAATCTGACTCATTAGCACTGAGCAAATATTGGCTCTTCTACCTGATTAACTGGAGGGTGAGCTGCAGCAGAGAGCGCCATAGATTGTCAGCTCTGCTGTCCACATGCTGCACATAGAGCTGCAGCAGAGAGCTCCATAGATTGTCAGCTCTGCGGTCCACAGACTGCACATAGAGCTGCAGTGCCTCCATTCCAGGCAGAGCTGCTCCTTATTATCCCCCATAACCGGCAATACGAGCTGTATTCATGGCGATTATTAAAGCAATAAATCAGGAGCTGAGCCCTGCTGCCCCCACTATGCATGTTCTCCATTATAGTCCTCAGCAGTACCGGAGGAACCACAGCACTGAAATGGCGCAAAGAGGGCGCAGAGCTGCTGGAGATACACCTACCGACATGTGGATACAATGCTGCTGCTCACCTCTATGCATTAACGAGTAGGAACAAAAAATCAGGTGAGGATACAACATAATTCTGTGGAGGAACTACAAGTACCAGAATACTGTGCCCCTCCAGACATCCTGCATCGTTTGGTACATGTGAAATATATTAACTCCTTCTCAATGACATGATATATCACTGAGGCCCTCTAGAGAATCACCTGCTGTGGTGACACTGAAGCGATGGTGGATGGTGACTACCTGGACATGTACATACATGAGGATGGATCATCCTGCAGACCAGATCCCCCTCTCCATGGATAGCATGGAATATAGATCTGGGAAATTCACAGGAGGCCCATGATCACTCAGCAATATCCCCATTATTAACTCTGTCATTGCCATCATCACCATCAGCACTAATATCAACTAATCAATTATATGATTTCTATTTCAATATCATTACCAGTACCAGAAACATAGTCCGGTTATTATCACCTATAATAATCATCCCTATTATCATTAGCAGACAGCAAGATAATCATGATCAGCATTATCCCCACTATTAGACCATCATCATCAGTATTAGCAGTATCATCATCAATGTCAGCATTAATATAGCCATTCACAGCTATAGTCCATATCTATCTATCTATCTATCTATCTATCTATCTATCTATCTATCTATCATCTATCTATTTATCTATCTCCTATTTATCTATTACATATCTATCTATAATATATCTAATTATCTGTTATCATACTACAGATGTACAGTACATCAAAATTAATTAATAATTGGAAAGGAAGTGTTTCTAAGGCATGACATTCATCTTATAGAATTCAACAAACACAAATCAATTTGGGAATTAAAATGGCCCATAACCAGCATTCAACAAATATTGATAAAGGATGTGAAAATGTAACATAAGCTATAGGTTAACCTTAAGAAAGGCAGTGTGACCAAATGACCCAAATTCTCCAAAAGCCCTAACCACAGAAATATTGTCTCACTTATATATTCATCTAATCTTATATACATTATATCTATCTATCTATCTATCTATCTCTATCTATTTATATCATATCTATTATCTATTTATATTATATCTATCTATCATTTCTCTTTTTATTAATTTGTTGAAATTAAGGGGTTGTTCACATATCAGTTATTTGATCAGTTATTTCCATCAGTTATTGTCAGCCAAAACCAGGTGTGGGTCAAAAACACCAAACAGGTGCAGATCTTTTCACTATACCTGATCTCTGGTTAGTGTCCACTCCTGGTTTTGGCTGACAATAACTGATGGAAATAACTGATGTGTGAACAACCCCTAAAACATATTCTCAGATAAAAGCCTTTATGTACCAGTACTCAGCATTAGGTATCTTATACTCTATCTTGGATGCTCATTGTTTTGCTGTATTATATAGAAATACACTAGTTTATAATATTTGTATGTGGTCACCAGAGTCTCTCTCATGAAAGTACACAGGCTTGTTATCAGAAAATTGTTTTCATTTGCTGGATGGACAGGTCGTCAGTCATCTCATTATCAGTCATATTATTCATTACCACAAGCCTTCCAAATTAATTACAACTTGAGGTTAGTTACAGTTGAACCAAATTATTTGGCATTATAGTTCCTCCATCGTCCAAATGTCTAGAGTGAATTGACCTCCAGAGATGGTTTTAATTTTCTTGTGTAGGGCCTTTTTGGTTTTATTCTACATCTATGGTACTTCGGTTTTGATTTAGTGCTTGAGAGTTTGTGATCTCATAGACCGGTATGGAAAACATTAGACAAGGTTAAGACATTAGGAGATGTAGAGTGCACCAGTTTACTAAAGGGGAAATATTACTTTTAACCACATGTCATATCTCACCACGCTTCAAATAATGGTTTGATATTGCCAGATTAAATCCACAGAGCTGTACCATAACCTTACATGAGCATGACTATTCTTCACTTCAATCTCATGTCTGTATAATTCTACTTCTCGTAGATATGAAACATATTATACCTGACAAAAGTAACTCCTTTCAAATTAAATGGTTAATTTCAGTGTTATATAATTGCAATGTAATTCTCAGATCTCTCTTTATGATTGAAAGTCATCTGAAAATAGAGCACCACCATATTCCAGATGCTGAAAAATATTATATTTTTGGTTGGAATCACACTTAGGCTCCATTCACACGTCCTGTTTTTCTTTCCTGATTCGATCCTGATTTTTTCAGGACCCATTGAAATGAATGGATCCAGATCAGGAAAGAAAAACAGGACGTGTGAATGGAGCCTTATTGAGATTGAATTTCACCAACAACCAGCTCGTCCCTCACACTCTTTTCACTTATGTTGGTGATATAGGAATCTTGAACATTTGCTGCTGGGTTCTACCACCGATTCCAGATGATTGTTGGGCCAAATCCTACTGTTAACTTAAGCTGGCCATAAACCTTCAATATCTCTCCAAACTCCCTCTCTGCTCCCCAATATGCATGCACCTTCAGTTTAGCCGAGCATGTAGGTGCTGTCAATGGGGAGAAAGGAGAAATCCGCTGCCAGACACTTCTAGCTGTGTCTTATCTCTTGGGATAATAAAGCTCAGTTTGCACTATCCTTCTCTTGAGAGTCCGGAAGTCCCCATACACATTAGACTGTCCACTGAACCTGCCATTCAACTGATGATGCACTAATCTGTACCAAAGCCTTTACACTTTTCTGGCATTTCTGTAATATGTATGTCCAACGTAAAGGCAATGTGTCACCTCTAAATTTTCTAACCTGTTTTTATTTTCTGATTGTAGATTTTGATTTCTGAACATGATTATGGGGGTGGCCATCTTGCCTGAGCTGTTGTTAACAGCATTTAGAGATATGGTTTACAGCAGCCCACGTGTGCTATAGAAACAATAGCAGGGACGTAGATATAGTGGAAGCAGGGGAAGCTGCTGCTATGGGGCTTGAACTCAGAAGAGGCCCCCCTGGGAGCATTAAAAAAATTGCTTTGGGGCCCTGTTCTAGTTACACCACTGCACAGTAGTCTTAAGAGGACTCACTCACTTCTATGGGAGAGTTTTCCATGTTCTATGACCAGTGCAGAGGTCATTGTAGAAGAAGATGTAGATAGGATACAGCGTGGTTGTGTGGTCGGGTTGTGGCTGGCTGCAGTAAAAAACCGCACAGCCAATTAAGGCCTTAGCTGCCTTCTTTTAACTAATGAAGACAGCACAGTATAGGCCAGGGATGGCCAACTTGCGGCTCTCCAACTGTTGTAAAACTACAACTCCCACCATGCCCTGCTGTAGGTTGATAGCTGTAGGCCAGGGATGCTCAACCTGCAGCCCTTCAGCTGTTGTAAAACTACAACTCACATCATGCCCTATTGTAGGCTGATAGCTGTAGGCTGTCCAGGCATGGTGGGAGTTGTAGTTTTGCAACAGCTGGAGGGCCACAGGTTGGCCATCCTTTCTGTAGGCATACTGGGAACACTGGGAGTTGTAGTTTTGCAACAGCTGGAGAGCCACAGGTTAGCCATCCCTTGTAAAGTCGGTCTTCATTGTTAATGGCTGCCATGGATCGGTGGGGGTCACAGCACTCAGACCCCCATCGATCAAAACCTTTGATATGTTGCTATTCAAACTGCAGGGACACTTAAACATATACAACATGTTTTCAATGAAGGGAAATAAACATAAAAAATTGCATTGTAAAAAAAAATAAAAAATCAGTGAAACAAGAATAATGCTGTCTATTGACTGGAACTATGTAAAGACCTGCTTAATACATACAGATTGGATGTCATGTACCTTCCTAATGGCTCTAGTTCACCACCAAGAGTAAGTTGTTATTGAAATCAGCACAGAATGAGCCCTTATTATGTTTGTGGTAAATATGCTGGCTGCAAATAAATTGTATGTGTCCTGTCCCAGTAACACAGGTTATCAGCGCTCACTTAAGTGCAACCAGCTGTAGTGAAGAAGATGTCTTGTTAGATAAAGGACAGGGGGGAATACCAATTCACACACAAGTGGATGAAAGTCACATTTCAAAAGCACCTGAGTTATAGGAAAGTAAGAAAAAAACACATTTTCCTTTAAATGTTGCAAGGCTCCTTTAAGTCCATGGACTGGGCTTGGCTTTAATTGAATGCAAAGGCTGGAGCTTTCTTTCAATGCCCTGTATATTTCTGTACCTGGGGTCATAAGTTGACATATGATGGATGTATTATTTCATAGTTTGTTCCAGTTCAATAGGGGTAGCTAATAAATCTAGTTCTCAACACACATAGCACCTATCACAATGTACGGCCCCCTCTGTATAAAAGAATGTGAAGTTATCTGGAAGGAAATGTGTCTATTTCCAATGCACTATTTTATTGTTATATGTCTTATGTATTAAAATACAATAACAATGTTGCTGTTGGTTTCAATATGTTTCTGCTGTTCTTTTTAAAATATTAATTATATCTCAAGCAAATCGGTTTGTTATACTGTAAATCAATTACCACGCGTCTAATTAGCTTATGCTCAGATCTTATAATTTTGTTATGGTCTCTTAGGCTTGGTGCAAATATCTCAGTTGAGTCTGGCCAGTAGTTTTATTCCAGAGCAATTGACATGGGTATGTACTGGTCTGCTGTGCATTGCCTGCACAGAAAAATACTACAGGCTACGTTGTTCTGTCTGGTTCTGGAAAACATCAAGCATTAAAGGGACTGTGTCACCTCAGACCACCCTGGCCAACCTGGCCATGTGATGTATAGAGAGGAGCAGGCCTGGAGCCTCCCCATTAGGTGTGGACACTCAGGAGTCCTCTCGATACATCTCATAGATGGTTCTTGGGCTCACAGTGGGGAAATGGGAGTGAGCAGATAAAAATTACTGGTTTGGGGCCAGTGTCCTATAAACTATTCATCCATTACAAGGGTGGCCTGAAGTGAAAGACACTCTATAAAACTGATGCCGTACACCAGGAAAGATCCCATAGAAAATCATGGGAACGCTTCTAGGATCAGTTTTTCTCCTGCTAAAGGGAAACTACAACAAATGCCTCGATATGTGAGAAAATCTATCTATCTATCTATCTATCTAAATCTATTTTGTATCTATCTATCTATTATATATATATATATACACACTTCTGGGATCCTCAGTTAAGATTAGCTCAAATATATGTACTACACAAATATGGGATATAGATGATGGTGCGATACAATTTCGTTTCCAAATATTTACCCACTGATGAGAGACAAGATGCCAGCATCTCTCCACCAGTGACATGTAGTTGTTTTTGCCCCAATAAGAGCAAATACTATAATGTTTTGACTGTAAGTTTGTTTGATTAAGCATAAAAACAAATCAATAGAAAAAAATAATAGAATTATATAAACTGAACCAGGGCTTGTAACAAAATGATTGCTACTAATGCATTAATACAAAGTAACAAGTGACCGAATTCCCTTTTCAGTATTTTGTTAATTTAATTGAAAAATGGCAACATGCAAAACAGATGAGCTTTATAACGAATTTATTACACTGCGGGATAGATCAGTACAGGTTGGCCCCGATGGACACACACAGAAAAAACAGGATTTGAGTCTTTTCCTAATCTGCTTTTTTTATGTTCTGAGAATATATATTTCTACCTATCTATGAATCTTATTTTTACTACAGTAAACTGATAACATCAGATATTTATCTTTACTGCTGTCTTCTAGAATGGTTGTAATTTTTTTTGTTAATATTTTGTTATTTTTACAAGAAAATATTATTAAAAGTTAAGTTTATTTATTAACCTACTGTCTATATTTTAAGTTATTGAACTGAATAGTGCTGTTCCAGGTGGATCACCTATATCAGAGATCTCAAACTCGTGGCCCTACAGCTGTTGTAAAACTACAACTTCCATCATGCCAGGAGAGTCTACAGCTATTGGGGCATGCTGGGAGTTGTAGTTTTGCAACAGCTGGAGGGCCACGAGTTTGAGATCCCTGACCTATATGGATGTAGGGGCAAGTGATGATCTCTCTGGTTTTTGCGGGCTCCGAGCCGCATATTTTGTGGCTCAGATCTGGACCCATTCATTTCTATGGGACCACAAAAGATGCGGACAGCATCACACAACGCAAAACACAACGGTCGTGTGAATGTAGCCTTAGCTGTTCTTTTCCATAGCCCACCCTACATGTAGCTATACACCTTAGATAGCTGTTGGACAACAGTTATACTATCCAACCACTTCATATACGTACACACTCTTATCAGCCGTGCATTGTATTTTAAAGCTAGCTACACTGGGACACCTTTGTAGGAACACACTGAGTTGTATGAAATCTTCTGGACTGCAGCTGTCACTCGAGCGTTAAAAATCAATCAGTAGCACTACAAAAGGTTTCAGTGTAGCCTTAAAGTGCCCATACACAACAGCAGTCGGCCAACTCCTCCGTACATGTACACTGGGTTTGGTCGAGCATGTATGTGCATTCAATGTTGAGAAAGGATAAAGTTACTGTCAGGTACCTCTTACTGCAGACTACCTCCTGAGAGAGCAAAATGATCGGCTGTTAAAGGGGTTGTCTTATGTGGAACATTATATATATATTAAGTAGAACGCTAAAATAGAAAACTTACTAATATATGTCTTTATACAGTATAGCCTTCTCTCCTTGCAAAGTGGCATTTTGTATTCCTTTTTAAAGTGCTCATTGTCAGGGGTTATGGCCACTACTGCAATACAGCAGCAGTGGCCGCATCTGCTCAGTCAGTAGTAAAGCACCGGCCTCTGTGGTGGCCGGGATTGCAGTAGCGTGCGCGCATTTCGCGCGTAGCTCTCTACTGTCCCGGCCTATATACTATGAGCTGCTCCCGGCAATGGCAGTAACCTGGGAGATAACGCTGCTGGCATGTGAAGCAACCTGTGCTGGGGCTGCTATTGTTTTGCTGAGCAGACCGAGGCTGTTATTAAACCATTAGCAGCCTCGGGAGTATGCACACACAGACAAGGGGCAGGGCTAGTCCCAGCACCGATTGCCTTAGCTGCCAGCCATACCTTGCAGGCATCACTCCCCCGCCCCCCTAGAGAGCAGAAAGTCCTGGACTGAGGGGCAGACGTGACGAGGTGAGACAACCCCTTTAAAATTCAACTGTTGGGGGAGAGTCGGGAGCTCCCCATACAAATTATATTGTTGGGTGGCGGGCAGTGGTGTAGCTACCAGGGAAGCAGCTGCTTCGGGGTCTAAGCTCAGAAGGGACCGAAGAGTGCAGAGCTGGGGACACATGAAATCAGCCAGGAGCAGTGCTGGAGCTGAGATTGCAGCACTAGGAACATCTTCAGCAGTGTAAGTGACCACCCCTTTAGCAAGGAGCAGACTAACCAATGAGCATCAGGATAAAAAGGGGGCCGCTGATTGTTTAGTGTGCTCCAAGAGGAAGTGTCCTGTGCACCTCTAAACAGATTCCTGCATGAGTCCTCCCTCCTCAGGTTAGAGGATCGTCCTTCCTCCCCCTGCACTAGTTGCCACTAGATTTCCTTTGCTGCCCCCCTGCCCCCATGTGCCTCACTGCCCCCTCTGCTCCCCCTGTCCCCAGGTGCCTCACTGCTGCCCCCAGGTGACTCACTGTCCCCCCTGCTCCCTCCAGGTGCCTCACTGCTCCCTCTGCTGCCCCCTGGCCCCAGGTGCCTCACTACTCCCCATGCCCCAAGGTTACTCACTGCCCCCTCTTCTCCCCCCTGCCCCCAGGTGCTTCACTGCCCTCTGCCCCCCTGCCCCAGGTGCCTCACTGCCCCCTCTGCATCTTCCTTCCCCCAGGTGCCGCACTGCTCCCTCTGCTCCCCCCTGCCCCAGGTGCCTCACTGCCCCCTCTGCTCCCCCTTCCCCCAGGTGCCTCACTGCCCCCTCTGCTCCCCCATTCCCCAGGTGGCTCACTGCCCCCTCTGCTCCCCCCTTCCCCAGGTGCCTCACTGCCCCCTCTGCTCCCCCTGTCCCCTGGTGTCTCACTGCCCCCTTTGCATCCCTCTGTCCCCAGGTGCCTCACTGCTTCCTCTGCATCCCTCTGCCCCTTACCTAGTATATATGAAGGCCTTAACCCCTTAATGACTGCCAATATGTAATTTTTTTGTATGTCCATAATAAGCCTTAGGGCTCCTTCACACGACCTTATTTCCTTCCGTTTCCGTTCCGTTTTTTTGCGGACCGTATGCGGAACCATTCATTTCAATGGGTCCGCAAAAAAAATGGAAGGTACTCCGTGTGCATTCCGTTTCCATATATCCGTTTTTCCATTCTGCAAAAAAATAAAACATGTCCTATTATTGTCCGCATTACAGACAAGGATAGTACTGTTCTACTAGGGGCCAGCTGTTCCATTCCGTTTTTGCGGACCACAAAATACATACGGTCGTGTGACCAAGACCTTAAAGGGATTCTGTCAGCTAGTTTTAGCCTATAGAGCTGTGGACATGAGCTGCTAGATCACCACTAGCATGAACACAATATATATTTTCCATAACTGTGAATGCTGTTATTGAGTAAAAGGAAAAAAAAAACGATTTTACACATATGCAAATAAGGCTAGTAAGGAGCCTAAGGAGCTGTTAACGTTTCAGGAGCCCAGCCATGCCCACTGTGAAGGATCCCAGGACCGCCCTGCTTCCTCTGAATCTCCTCCTTGCTCCCCCGATGTCACACAAGTGCCGGCATCATTCTCAGGGAACAAACTGCTCATGCACGAGATTACGATGCGTCAACTGTTTGACGTCGGGAGGAGCAAGGAGGAAATTGCGGAGGATGCGCGGCGGTTCTGGGCTTCTTCACAGTGGGCGTGGCGGGGCTCCCTTGGGCTCCTTACTAGCCTCATTTGCATATATATAAAATAGTTTTTTGACTCAATAACAGCTGTCACGGTGCAGTTCACCGTGACAGTTTTGGCCATAACCTGTGTATGCTGGTTGCTTTTGACTGCATGCTCTAGGGTGAACCTTGCCCGTGAATGTGTACTCCTCTTGTCTGTATCTCTGTGCAATTCTTGTCACCGTTGCCGTGCTGGCTGGCTGCAGCCTCCCTCGCGTACTGGCTGCAGTCCGACACCTGTGTATGCTGGTTGCTTAGGACTGCGTGCTGGTTGTCAAGTAGTGTGTGAACTGTGGCCCGTGTTTGTGGCTTCTGTATCTTCATCTCTGTGGTTTCTGCCTCTGTTGCCGTGCAGGCTGGTTGCATGCGCTTTGTGTACTGGCTGAGGGTGTTCCCATGCATGTTGGTTCTGCGATGCGTGCTGGCTGCGGCCTCGTGTGTGAACAGGGTCTGAGTGTGGATGCATTCTGTCTGTGTCACGGGTTGTTTGTGCTCTGGCATACTGGCTGCAGGTTTCTCCGTGTATGCTGGTTGCCAGGGGCAACATCGAATACTGCAGCCTGTGTTTGGTGTTTCTTGTTAGTCCTAGTTCTGATGGGGTTAACTTCCCCTGGTCTGTTCCAGAGTGTGGCTTATCAGGTGCCCTCGTTATACATCTATTTCTACCTGTGAGCTGTGGGGCTTGGGGTCAGTTTATCTTATGTCTTGCTGGGTGTAGCACCTTGCTGCTCACCTAGGAGGTTCTGTCAGTCTCTGGTGCCTTCCTGGGTGTAACCCCCTGCTGCTAGGGTGGCCAGCCGTCCGGTTTTTGGCCGGACAGTCCGGTTCTTGGACTCCTGGTCCTCCGTCCGGCTAAAGGCCAGGACGGACGGCCAGAAGTCCTCCTTTTTAGGGGCGCAGGAAGCAATGAGCGCTTCCATCAATACAGATGGAAGCGCTCATTGCAGGAGCTGGGTCTGTACTCACCGCTCAGCTCCTCCTGCGCTCCGGTGTCTTCCTGTCTGCGCTGCACACGCCTGACTGGTACAGCGTCAGGACGTAGTGCGCGCACTCTGACCTGACGCTGCACGCAGTCAGGTGACAGTGCAGCGCGGGCAGTGAAGAGACAAGAGCGCTGGAGCGGAGCTGCAGCCCAGGAAAGGTAAGATTTTTTTTTTTTATGGAGCACAGTGGGCTGATCTGAGGTCTGAATGGGGCACTACAGGCTGGTCTGAATGGGGCACTACAGGCTGGTCTGAAGGGGGCACTACAGGCTGGTCTAAAGGGGGCACTACAGGCTGGTCTGAAGGGGGCACTACAGGCTGGTCTAAAGGGGGCACTACAGGCTGGTCTAAAGGGGGCACTACAGGCTGATCTGAGGTCTGAAGGGGGCACTACAGGCTGATCTGAGGTCTGAAGGGGGCACTACAGGCTGATCTGAGGTCTGAAGGGGGCATAGTGGGCTGATCTGAGGTCTGAAGGGGGCACAGTGGGCTGATCTGAGGTCTGAAGGGGGCACAGTGGGCTGATCTGAGGTCTGAAGGGGGCACAGTGGGCTGATCTGAGGTCTGAAGGGGGCACAGTGGGCTGATCTGAGGTCTGAAGGGGGCACTACAGGCTGATCTGAGGTCTGAAGGGGGCACTACAGGCTGATCTGAGGTCTGAAGGGGGCACTACAGGCTGATCTGAGGTCTGAAGGGGGCACTACAGGCTGATCTGAGGTCTAAAGGGGGCACTACAGGCTGATCTGAGGTCTAAAGGGGGCACTACAGGCTGATCTGAGGTCTGAAGGAGGCACTACAGGCTGATCTGAGGTCTGAAGGGGGCACTACAGGCTGATCTGAGGTCTAAAGGGGGCACTACAGGCTGATCTGAGGTCTAAAGGGGGCACTACAGGCTGATCTGAGGTCTAAAGGGGGGCACTACAGGCTGATCGGAGGTCTGAAGGGGGCACTACAGGCTGATCGGAGGTCTGAAGGGGGCACTACAGGCTGATCGGAGGTCTGAAGGGGGCACTACAGGCTGATCTGAGGTCTGAAGGGGGCACTACAGGCTGATCTGAGGTCTAAAGGGGGCACTACAGGCTGATCTGAGGTCTAAAGGGGGCACTACAGGCTGATCGGAGGTCTGAAGGGGGCACTACAGGCTGATCGGAGGTCTGAAGGGGGCACTACAGGCTGATCGGAGGTCTGAAGGGGGCACTACAGGCTGATCGGAGGTCTGAAGGGGGCACTACAGGCTGATCGGAGGTCTGAAGGGGGCACAGTGGGCTGATCAGAGGTCTGAAGGGGGCACAGTGGGCTGATCGGAGGTCTGAAGGGGGCACAGTGGGCTGATCTGAGGTCTGATGATGGCACTACAGGCTGATCTGAGGTCTGATGATGGCACTACAGGCTGATCTGAGGTCTGAAGGGGGCACTGTGGTCTGATCTGAGGTCTGATGGGGCACTGTGGGCTGATGTGAGGTCTGATGGGGGCACTGTGGGCTGATGTGAGGTCTGATGGGGGGCACTGTGGGCTGATGTGAGATCTGATGGGGGCACAGTGGGCTGATCTGAGGTCTGAAGGGGGCACAGTGGGATGATTTGAGGACCATTACAGCAGGTCCTTATTATTTCTGGGAGCACTACTGGAGGCACTATGGGAAAATGGTTTCTATTATGGGGAATTATTACTACTACCAGGGGTACTATTGGGGGTGTTACTATTATTAGTACAATATGGAGGGCACTACTGCTAAAAAGGGATACTGGTGGAGCATTATCACTATTGGGGCACTATTACTAATGGGACTATTTTAGGCAGCAGCAGGATAACAGTAAAAATGGGTAATCTATGATGTCTTTGTGGCAGAGAGAAGATGGAGCTGAAAGAAGTGTCATGGCGGTGTGGGCCAAATAGAGAAGATGAGAGAAGAGAAGATCTACATCAGGAAGACGTCACTGGATGTAAGAGGTAAGTGGTGCTGTATCATCTGGTATGTCTGGTGCTGGTGAATGTAATGTCCATCCAGATATGTGTCACCTGCCGGTATATGGTATGTTACTGCTGCAGCCAATCAGTGCTCTAATTCTGAGAACTGGCTGCAGTGGTCACATGCCTTACACCTGCCCATCAGTATGCACATCACCAGCACTATGACAGATGTGCACACCCATTACATGCCTGTCAGTCTTTGTTTACGTGGCAGCAGCAATGATGCCAGAAAGTCCAGCGTGTCACAGGCGTCACCACTGCAGCCATATAACCAAAGCATTCAATGTCAGGGAGGGAACAGCTGAGAATTGTGGATTTCTTTTCCATCTGCCATATTTTATTTTTAATTACTGAACAATCCTCTTTATTCTAACCATACTAGAGCGGTATTTTTATAGTTAGGCTTGCTGGCTTGAATTTTCACGTGGTGGGGGTGGGGGTGTATGTGTGGTAAAAGCCAGGGGAGGTGTGATGGGTGACGGTGTACGAGCCGATCGGGGGGCGTGGTTTAGCAGATTGGGGGGCGTGGTTTAGCAGATTGGGGTGTTGTTTAACATATTGGGGGTGTGGCCGAAAATGTCCTCCTTTTTGAGATGAAGCCGGTGGCCACCCTACCTGCTGCTGACCCAGGGAGTTTGTCATCTACCTTTGTTTGTGGTGTCACCTGGTAATGCATTGTTGTGTTTTGTTATATCCTTGTCTGATCTTTTGTACCTGTTCTGTGATGTTATTACCATGTCTGTTATTCTGTACAGTGCCTTGTGAAAGTATTTGCCCCCCTGGAACTTTTCAACCTTTTGCCACATTTCAGGCTTAAAACAAAAAGATATAACATTTTAATTTTTTGGTGAAGAATCAACAACAAGTGGGTCACAATTGTGAAGTGGAATTTATTGGATCATTTAAACTTTTTTTTGTAATAATAAAACTGAAAAGTTGGGCGTGCAAAATTATTCAGCCCATTTACTTTCAGTTCAGAAAACTCAGAAGTTCATTGAGGATCTCTGAATGATCCAATGTTGTCCTAAATGACTGATGAAGATAAATAGAATCCACCTGTGTGTAATCAAGTCTCCGTATAAATGCACCTGCTCTGTGATAGTCTCAGGGTTCTGCATCATGAAGACCAAGGAACACACCAGGCAGGTCCGGGATACTGTTGTGGAGAAGTTTAAAGCCGGATTTGAATACCAAAAGATTTCCCAAGCTTTAAACATCCCAAGGAGCACTGTGCAAGCGATCATATTGAAATGGAAGGAGTATCTGCAAAAGACCTGAGACTAGGACGGAGATTTATCTTCCAACAAGACAATGATCCCAAACATAAAGCAAAATCTACAATGGAATGGTTCAAAAATAAACGTATCCAGTAGAGATGAGCGAGCACTAAAATGCTCGGGTGCTCGTTATTCGAGTCGA
Source organism: Rhinella marina (assembly GCA_900303285.1). Taxonomy (NCBI): domain Eukaryota; kingdom Metazoa; phylum Chordata; class Amphibia; order Anura; family Bufonidae; genus Rhinella; species Rhinella marina. The sequence continues at coordinate 44,742 of ONZH01012315.1, forward strand.
ACTTTTCCCGATGCTCGGGTGCTCATTTCGAATAACAAACCCATTGAAGTCAATGGGAGACTCGAGCAATTTTGCGGGGGACCAAGGCTCTGCCTAGGGAAGGCTGGGTGAAAACCTGGAAACCTCAGAAAATGATGGAAACACCACGGAAATGGACAGGAAACAGGAGGGGCAGCATGCATGGATGCCTCTGAGGCTGCCTAATCCCACCATTACCCCAAATTCTCAGGCAACAGCCTGGTGGTTACCCTCATGGCAATTGTGCTCACCCAGACCAAGAAAGGCGAGGCACATGCCCATCACATGTTAGGGAAGCACCCAACTAGGTGCAACGAAGGTCCATCACCGCCTGCAGGTGACACCACTACTCATGCTGGCACTGCAGCTGACATCAAGTTTAGTATCTGTTCTTATCAGTTGCTGTGCCTGCTGGTGGTATAGTGGTGAGCATAGCTACTTCCCAAGCAGTTGATCTGGGTTTGATTCCCGTCTATCGCAGGAGGCAATTCAGAATCAGTACAATATCTAATACGTCCCCCTACCAGGGGTAAACTGTTTGGAGAGAGGGCCTGGGGGGAAGGAGGTTTCACTGGAAGAGCCAGAGGAGTGCCCC
>ONZH01012316.1:0-56069 GCA_900303285.1 Rhinella marina
ACCATTGTGGAGAGAGCTGCACAGCTCGCCATCAAAGTGACGAACCCCAACGCCAGACTGCGCAGCGAAGAGAACGAATAAATATCTCTGTGGTTATTTGTGCTAAATAAAAGTTAAATAAACACAAAAAAAAAAATTGATCTGTTCCTGTGCCTGATCCACCCAAGTTGAATCTGTCCCATCATGAGAAAGTCCCCCCAAGGAGTCCCCACTGTAACTTGCTTCACTTTCAACTACCTCACCCCCCGACACCTGTGTCTCGCCATTGTCCACCACCTCCTCAGACAACACTGGTAAATCCCCACTGTCAGCACACTGAGACTGCAAAAGGTCTTGCGAATTGGGGCAGAGAATGTTCTGGGGTAGCACATCAGAGAAGGGTGACTATGGGGTTCCAGGGAGTACGTGACCACATGCAATCTCCATCCAAAAAGTCATACTGAGGCTCACCACCATGCTTTACACTGCAATCTTATTGAAAGACAGACAATCAGGGGTTCACCGCCAGGTTGTCAGGCAGCATTTTTAAGTGGGTCACCATTACCGTGTCCCTGAAAATTGCCTTGGGGTCATCACCAGACTATTGGCCAGATTTAGAAAAAATGGTGTAATTAGGGAGCCTCAGAGGCATCCCTACATGCTGCCCCTGGTGTTTCCTATCCATTTCCAAGGTGTTTCTATCTTTTTCTGAGGTTTTCACATGTTGGGGCAAACTTGACTGTGCAGAACCTTTGGCCCCTGCAAAAATATTCGGGTCTCCCATAGACTTTGATGGGATTCGTGATTCGGCTCGAACCCACGAATCCCGTGGAAAATTCGGGCCGAATTCCGAATCCCCGAATATTTTAGGATTCGATCAACTCTAATCCTCAGATAAGACACCATATATGGAACTCAGATCAAACCCTAGTATCAGACCTCAGATTAGATCCCCATTAGACCTCCACATCAGAACCCCCATATCAGACTTCAGATCAGATCCCCATTAGACCTCCATGTCAGACCCTGTGGGCCCCCCCTGGCCTGCGACCCCTATAGCTATACCACTGGATCCTTGGGTGCAACAGCTTTTGCGTGACTAAGATTGCCATGTAGCCGTAACCTAAAGCAGTAATCCGACCTTTGCAAAAAGATTGGATAACCCCTGTAATTATCAGGGCATGCTGGAAGTTGTAGTTTGCCAGCAACAATAGAGCTACAGGTTGAGTCCCAGTAGTTTAATAGCTTAGGCTGGACTAATTACCAAGATCAGTGGAACTGGCGACTTTAGTGTCCTATATTAGGTTTGCTCATAGGACATACAGAATATCTCTGATAGATTTGCTGTATTCATTGTAAAATTATTATTATTATTATTGTTAACTATATCAACACCAGCACTGACTTACTTATCAAATCCATTCTAAGAATGGCTTTTCATGACACATCATACTTAATTTTAATATTAAATTTGATTCTATATATTTTACCTTTATTTATAAATAAAAATTACAAAAAGTTTGAAAAAAATTTTTTTTTTCTAAATTTGAATTTCTCTGCTTTTATGACGGATAGTGATACCTCATAAAATAGTTATTAATTAACATTCACCATATGTTTACTTTACGTTGCATCATATTGTAAATGTCAGTTTACTTATATAGGATGTTAGAAGGCTTAGGTTTGTTGTGAGAGGAAACAGCCTGCCAGGTCTCTCTAGATCTAGCATTGCCGGAAGCCACTGTGTTCCTGTCCAGCCCGATTAAACTATAATGGGTACCTGCGGAGTTCCAGCTGCAACCCGGCAAACATGCCGAAAATTGCCTGGATGTAAAACGGCAAAAACGAACCTTAATATTTATTACTCTGATTCCGCAGTTTACAGAAATGCCCCATATGTGGTCATAAACTGCAGTATGGGCACACTGCAGGGCTCAGAAGGGAAGAAGGGTGATGATTTTTTGGGTGCCATGTAACATTTGATAAGACCTTAAAGGGGTTGGCCACTATATTTCAACATTATTTAAAATGCTTGGGGGCAGTGTAAAATAAAGATCTTAAATACACTTTATTAAAAAAATCCTGATGGAAACTATTGTATTATAAGCTCCGCCCCCTGAGCCCCGCTCTGCCGCTCAGCCACTTCGTCCATGGCTGCACGCGACATGGAGGAGCTTCTGAGAAAGCTCGTCCATGTCTTCATTCACACTGCGCCTGCGCAGCTTCTCCAGCGCTGCAGAGCAGCGCATGCCCAGTTTGTTAGTAATTTTGCCGCGCTGCCAGCTCCGGCTCTGACAGGACTGTGCAGCTTCCAGGAGCAAGGAGACTCGCGTCTGGTGACGGTCCCCTTGTAGAAGCCCTAAAAGTAAAAAGTAAATGTAAGTGTGTATATATATATATGTGTGTGTGTGTATCTATCTCTATATGTGTGTGTGTATATATGTGTGTGTTTGTGTGTGTATCTCTCTATATGTGTGTGTGTATATATATGTGTGTGTGTGTGTGTGTGTTATCTATATATATATATGTGTGTATATATATGTGTGTGTGTGTGTGTTATCTATATATATATATGTGTGTATATATATGTGTATCTCTCTCTCTCTATATATATATATATATGTGTGTGTTTGTGTGTGTATATATATATATATACACTCACCGGCCACTTTATTAGGTACACCTGTCCAACTGCTCGTTAACACTTAATTTCTAATCAGCCAATCACATGGCGGCAACTCAGTGCATTTAGGCATGTAGACATGGTCAAGACAATCTCCTGCAGTTCAAACCGAGCATCAGTATGGGGAAGAAAGGTGATTTGAGTGCCTTTGAACGTGGCATGGTTGTTGGTGCCAGAAGGGCTGGTCTGAGTATTTCAGAAACTGCTGATCTACTGGGATTTTCACGCACAACCATCTCTAGGGTTTACAGAGAATGGTCCGAAAAAGAAAAAACATCCAGTGAGCGGCAGTTCTGTGGGCGGAAATGCCTTGTTGATGCCAGAGGTCAGAGGAGAATGGGCAGACTGGTTCGAGCTGATAGAAAGGCAACAGTGACTCAAATTGCCACCCGTTACAACCAAGGTAGGCAGAAGAGCATCTCTGAACGCACAGTACGTCGAACTTTGAGGCAGATGGGCTACAGCAGCAGAAGACCACACCGGGTGCCACTCCTTTCAGCTAAGAACAGGAAACTGAGGCTACAATTTGCACAAGCTCATCGAAATTGGACAGTAGAAGATTGGAAAAACGTTGCCTGGTCTGATGAGTCTCGATTTCTGCTGCGACATTCGGATGGTAGGGTCAGAATTTGGCGTCAACAACATGAAAGCATGGATCCATCCTGCCTTGTATCAACGGTTCAAGCTGGTGGTGGTGGTGTCATGGTGTGGGGAATATTTTCTTGGCACTCTTTGGGCCCCTTGGTACCAATTGAGCATCGTTGCAACGCCACAGCCTACCTGAGTATTGTTGCTGACCATGTCCATCCCTTTATGACCACAATGTACCCAACATCTGATGGCTACTTTCAGCAGGATAATGCGCCATGTCATAAAGCTGGAATCATCTCAGACTGGTTTCTTGAACATGACAATGAGTTCACTGTACTCAAATGGCCTCCACAGTCACCAGATCTCAATCCAATAGAGCATCTTTGGGATGTGGTGGAACGGGAGATTCGCATCATGGATGTGCAGCCGACAAATCTGCGGCAACTGTGTGATGCCATCATGTCAATATGGACCAAAATCTCTGAGGAATGCTTCCAGCACCTTGTTGAATCTATGCCACGAAGAATTGAGGCAGTTCTGAAGGCAAAAGGGGGTCCAACCCGTTACTAGCATGGTGTACCTAATAAAGTGGCCGGTGAGTGTATATATATAAAATCATTTATATACATCTATGTATATACATCTGTATCTATAAATCTATATATATATGTATGTGTGTGTGTCTATCTCAATATGTGTGTGTGTGTGTATATATATATATGTGTGTGTGTGTTTTATCTATATATATATATGTGTGTGTATATATATGTGTATCTCTCTCTCTCTCTCTCTCTCTCTATATATATATATATATATATATGTGTGTGTGTGTGTGTGTGTATCTATCTGTATATGTATGTGTATATGTATATATATAATCATTTATATACATCTATGTATATACATCTGTATCTATAAATCTATATATATGTGTATATACATCAGTGCATATAAATCTGTATATATATATTTATGTGTATACACATCGGTGTATATAAATCTGTATATAGGCGTGTATACATCAGTATATATATATTTATGTGTATACACATCGGTACATATAAATCTGTATATAGGCGTATATACATCAGTATATATATATTTATGTGTATACACATCGGTGTATATAAATCTGTATATAGGCGTGTATACATCAGTATATATATATTTATGTGTATACACATCGGTGTATATAAATCTGTATATAGGCGTGTATACATCAGTATATATATATTTATGTGTATACACATCGGTGTATATAAATCTGTATATAGGCGTATATACATCAGTATATATATATTTATGTGTACAGGGTCGGACTGGAGTACCTAGGGCCCACAAGAGGAAATAATTCTTGGGGCCCACCATAAAGAAATATCTGTGTTTGTTATCCCTGTACGGTGACATCATTGTGTTTATTTTCCCTGTACTGTGACATCACTGTGTTTATTATCCCTGTACTGTGACATCACTGTGTTTATTATCCCTGTACTGTGACATCACTGTGTTTATTATCCCTGTACTGTGACATCACTGTGTTTATTATCCCTGTACAGTGACATCGCTGTGTTTATTATCCCTGTACTGTGACATCACTGTGTTTATTATCTCTGTACAGTGACATCACTGTGTTTATTATCCCTGTACAGTGACATCGCTGTGTGTATTATCCCGGTGCAGGAATAGGTAAGTGGTCTGTGTTTGTGTGTTTGTTTTCTATTTTTCAGGGTCGTGAATGCAGAGGACTACGTCGGATTTGGTGGACTACGTCGGACCAGCTTTTATTTTTTTTTTTTTAATAAAATGGTCAAACAGGGGTCTGGGGGAGTGTTTATTTCAATAAAATGTTTTATACTTGTGTGTGTGTATTTTTTTTTTTTTTACAAAATTACAGTTTTAGTAATTATGGCTATCTACAGACGGCCCTGATTACTAATACTGGGCTTAGTGCTTGCCGGTATGGCAGGCCAGCACTAACCCTAACATCTATTACCTCGGCACCCACCGCCACCAGGGGTGCCGGGAAGAGCCGGGTACCCGCAGGACCGGACCCTCTAAATTGAGGGTCTGGCTCTGGGGCGGCTGCAGGCTGGTACCATTAGGCTGGGAAGAGCCAATAACCATGTCCCTTCCCACCCTGGTAGTGCCAGGCTGCCGCTGCTGGTTGTATCTGGCTGGTGAAGGAAAAAAGGGGGGGACCCCACGCCATTTGTTTTAAAATTATTTAATTATTTTTGTAAAAATATGGCGTTGGGTCCCCCCCTTTTTTCCTTCGCCAGCCAGACACAACCAGCAGCGGCAGCCTGGCACTACCAGGGTGGGAAGGGACACGGTTATTGGCCCTTCCCAGCCTAATGGTACCAGCCTGCAGCCGCCCCAGAGCCAGACCCTCAATTTAGAAGGTCCGGTCCTGCGGGTACCCGGCTCTTCCCGGCACCCCTGGTGGCGGTGGGTGCCGAGGTAATAGATGTTGGGGTTAGTGCTGGCCTGCCATACCGGCAAGCACTAAGCCCAGTATTAGTAATCAGGGCCGTCTATAGATAGCTGTGATTACTAAAACTGTAGTATTGTAAAAAAAAATACACACACACAAGTATAAAACATTTTATTGAAATAAACACTCCCCCAGACCCCTGTTTGACCATTTTATTAAAAAAAAAATAAAAAGCTGGTCCGACGTAGTCCTCTGCATTCACGACCCTGAAAAATAGAAAACAAACAAACAAACACAGACCACTTACCTCTTCCTGCACTGAGATAATACACACAGCGATGTCACTGTACAGGGATAATAAACACAGTGATATATATACACACACACACATTTATTTATATACATCTGCATCTATAAATATATATATATATATATACACATCAGTGTATATAAATCTGTATATAGGTGTATATATATCAGTGTATATATATTTATGTGTATACACATCAGTGTGTATATAAATCTCTATATAGGCGTATATACATCAGTGTATATATATTTGTATTCTATATATATGTGTATTGGGAGATTCTTACCATTAGGGTACATTCACACGTCCGTGTGTGTTTTGCGGTCCGCAAATTGCAGATCCACAAAACACGGACACCGGCCATGTGCGTTCCGCATTTTGCGGACTGCACATGGCTGGCTCTATTATAGAGATGCCTTTTCTTGTCCGTCTTGTACGGACAAGAATAGGACATGTTCTATATTTTTGCAGGGCCGCGGACCGGAAGTGCGGATGCGGACGGCACACTGTGTGCCGTCCGCATCTTTTGCGGCCCCATTGAAAATGAATGGGTCCGCACCCGGTCCGCAATTTTGCGGAACGGATGCGGGCACATTCTGCGGACGTGTGAATGGAGCCTTATGCTAACTTGTCTGTGATGAGATGACATCTGAGGTGCTGCTGTTACTATGGTATCACAGTTGGCCAGGGAGGTCATGTGACCACTGCTCTGAAGATGCTTGCTCTGATGCATGCTGGGATTGTTACTTTCACTTTGCAGCTGCTCCGCCCACACAGCCTCTCATCAATGGGAGCATACTATGCTCAAAACATTAGAAAAATTATACATACACAGTATATCTGTCATGATACAAATACCTCTTGGCTTTAGCTATTATCTGGGGCATTTTTATTTTTTTATGCATAAGGTGGCCAACCCCTTTAAGGTACAGTGACCCCATTTTATAAACTACATCCCTCAAGGAATTTTTCAAGGGGTGTAGTGAGTGAGATTTCGACCCAACAGGCGTTTCATAGAATTTAGAAACACTTTGTTGTGAAAATAAAAAGATTAAAAAATTTCCAAAACTGTTGCTTTGGCCCCAAATTTTGCATTTTCACAAGGGGTAACAGGACAAAAGGCATCCCACAATGTTACCCATTTTCTCCTGAATACAGAAACACCCCATATGTGGTCATAAACTCTTTTATTAGCACACCACAGGGCTCAGGAAGGATGGAGCGCCTTATGGCTTTTGGACGGCAGATTTTGCTGGAATCGTTTTAGGGAGTCATGTCACATTTGAAGAGACCCTGAGGTACTCTTACAGTGGAAACCCCATTTTGAAAACTACACCCCTCGAGACGTTTCATAGAATTTAGAAACACTTGGCTGTGAAAATGAAAAACTACATTTTTTCCAATAAAATGTAGCAGGAGAAATACAGCAATACTTCACATGTGGTCATAATCTGCTGTTAGGGCACACGGACACACTCAGAAGGGAAGGAGCTGCATCCGGATTTTCTAACATGGAATTAGCTGAAAGGCCCATCTCATTTACCTCTTTTAGGCATAGAAAATAATCTAAATTTACACCAGCAAGAGAGCAGGCATAGATTTAGACAGACAGTGGATACGCCAAAGTTATAGAGGCTGACGCCTCTACATAAATTTGGCTCATCCAATGCCAGCTAAAGGGGTATTAAGACAGGGGTCCAAAACGCCACCCCCCCTTCCCCGTTTCTAAATGCTGAAATATAAAACACATACAATACTATTTTGTTTGTGCCATATTTCTCCACTTGGTGCATTTTTGGGTCCTTTGTGTTTTTTCATAATTTTATGACATTTATGCCCGTTTTTAGAAGCTAAAAAAAAATTATAAAAAAAAAAGCTATGACACAAATGAATGAGAGCAGTCTCCCCCCACCCCAGCACAGAGTGCAGCTGGCGACAAATCCCATCACCAAAGCTGTCAATAATCTGATTCAATAAAAGGGCCATGATTAAAATGTGATCGCATCAGCTTCATATGAGGATTGTTTCTAGTAGAATTATAATGTAACAAATTAGAGAAAATTGCCTTGTTACCATGAGCACGGTAATTACCCGGATAAGACAATGAGGCCTGAACTGGGCCGACTCTGCTATACAACATCACTGAGCTCTCCGTGAATCCATTATACAGTTATCAGGTCAATAGAAGAAAGAGCCTTTAATGATAGAACGGAGGGGACCTGGCGACCCTCTTCTTATCCCCTCCTAGATAAAAACAGTTTTAGGCTGACGTCGCACATTTTTTTCTGCGTTTTTGAGTCGTTTTGTGGATATTAGCTCCAGATGTTACATGAAAATCTATGGGAAGTATTAAATACAGCACATACAGTCTATATATTTATTTATACAGTACCTCACAAAACTGACCCCCCACCCCTCACATTTTTGTAAATAATTTATTCTATCTTTTCACGGGACAACACTGAAGATATGACACTGATACAGTAATGTAAAGTAGTCAGTGTACAGCTGGCCTAAAACAAAAAGCAGTCGAACCAAGAAGAAAAACAAAAAAACTGACACAAAACAAAGAGTAAGGCCCCATTCACACGACCGTAAGTGTTTTGCGGTCCGCAAATTGCGGATCCGCAAAACACGGATACCGGCCATGTGCGTTCCACAATTTGCGGACCGCACATTGCTAGCGCTATATAGAGAATGCCTATTCTTGTCCGTGCTTGCGTACAAAAATAGGACGTGCTCTATATTTTTGCGGCGCCGCGGAACGGAACAACGGGTGCGGACAGCACCCGGTGTGCTGTCCGCATCTTTTGCGGCCCCATTGAAATGAATGGGTCCGCACCCGGTCCGCAAAATTGCGGAACGGTTGCGGATCCATTTATACGGTCGTGTGAATGGGGTCTAAATGCAACTAAAAATTAGACCATGAAGTCCTGATCAAGTTCTGCTGCACATCTTTTTCAGTGAACCAGATTTCTCCGTTGTAACAAGTCCTGTAGTTCTGTGAGCAGCACATAATCAGGAGCGGGTGTAGCTTCTGTATTCAAAGTGTTTATATTCACTGGCTGCAATAAGAGAAGAGGGAACAGAGGAAAAGCGGTAACACATGATGACACACACGTTTGTAGTTTGTAACATTGGAGACAAATAGGTCTGCATAGGAACTGTATACAGAAAACTATAGGAGATTTTGAACGAGGAATTTTTGAAAAGTGGCTTTATAAAAAATGTTTAGATGCATTGAAGCAGTGACGTTGTATATGCCATTTCATTTTCATTTTTTGAGATAGTGTTGGGGCGAGGTTACAGAAAAGAAGCTGACGTGGTATCCTGCGGCTCTCCGGTAGAATATAGGGTATAATTGTTATATGTGTCTATATTTTATATTTTCTTATATTTGTATCTATATGTGAGATATAAAGGAAATAAAAAGGAAAAAAAAGTATGCCTACATAAAGAACATGGGCTGTTGTGAAATTGGGTTCCTTGTGCAGTACCCCAGGACAAGGTCACTGATTGTTTTAAATGTTGGATTGTTAAAGGGAACCTGTCACATTGAACATAGTGTATATGCTGCAGGCACCATGTTATAGAGCAGGAGTAGCTGAGCAGATTGATAGGTAGTTGTATGGGAAAAGATTCCGTAAAACCGGTAATTGATGCGTTTAAACATGTGGTCTTTTGATGCATAGGTGTCATGTGGGCGGTGTCACTCATTGATTGACAGCAGATCGGAGGTTTATGTACATAAAATACAAGTTTGCAAAGGTGATGAGTAAAAGCACTGGGCTATGCGCAAATACTGAAAATGCATTTCTAAATATACACTACTCACAAAAATTTAGGGATATTTGGCTTGTGGGTGAAATTTCAGGATGAACCTAATATGCACTCTAACCTTTACAGGTGAACTTTATGTGACCTTTTCTAAACTTTTGAATGCACATGTCCAACGGCTTAATGTTTCCATACTTTTTGTACAACTTGCTGTTCTCTAACAAGGAGCTTAACAGCAAAACAGGTGTTTGATTTATGAATCGCCCTATAAATTTCCTGGTTCAATTAGAATTGGTATTTAAACAGTCCTCCTCATCATGCTGTTCACATTTTGACATAATGAGACCAAGACGATACCTAACAATTCTTCAACAGTACCTCGCCATCCTCAAGCAGGATGTTCTCAGACGGACGTCTGAGCTTAGAGTGTCACAGAGTGTCATCAGCAGGCTGCAACAGAGATACAGAGAGACTGGAAGAGTCCCAGAAAGGCATAGAAGTGGACGTCCTTTGGCCACATCCCACACTGATGACTGCCTCATTGTGAACAATGCCCTGCTTAACCTGATGATGAATGTTACACAACTCCAGGCTCCTTTAATGGAGGTGAGAGGCACCCAAGTGTCATGTCGGACCATTCCAAACCATTTACATCAGCATGGTCTGCGTGCTAGACAACATACAAGGGTACCTGACCACACCACCAGGTACAGGCGTCATCGTCTTGCATGGGCCAGGGAGCTGGACAAGGGACCAGTGGGCCTCAGTGCTGTTCACTGATGAAAGTCGATTCCTGCTGAGCAGAAATGATGGCCACCAACAATGTTCGAAACGTCAAAGTGGTATGCATCAGCCACTGTTGTCACCAGATGAGCCTTTGGTGGTGGTAGTGGTACAGTGTGGGCAGGTGTGTCTAGTCAATACAGAACTGCCCTACACTTTGTGAATGGTACAGTGACAAGCCTATACTAGTTGAATAACATCATTAATCCAGTCCTATTGCCTCTGCATGAACAACACAGGCCTAATTTCATCTTACATAGTAACATAGTTTATAAGGCCAAAAAAAGACATCCGTCCATCCAGTTCGGCCTGCCCTCCCACAATCTTCATTTCATCTTCAATGGCCTTTCTGAAAAACGGCCATTAAAACCGACCCCCATGAGTTGTATGGGTGCTGTTGGGCTTTGAAAATAAAAAAATAGGACATGTTTCTGACAGCCAGCATTCACGGTTGATTAAAAAAAAGACATGTGAATAGACACATAGGCTATCGTTGTTCTTAAAAAGATGTGTTTAAAAAAACGTCATGTGAATAAGGCCTAAGGTTAATTTCAGTCTCTTTCATCTGATACCTCAAATCTGCAATGTGCTCAGCATGCCACCAGATGGCAGTGTAAGACCTAAAGTTCCAAGATCTCTATGTTAAAGGGGTTTTCCGAGACTTTTCATACTCTTCTGGATAGGTCATCTGTATCTGATCGGTGGGGGTCAAACATCAGGGAACCCGTTGATCAGCTATTTGACACTGGCACATGCAGTAGTGCTGCAGCCTTCTCGCAGCTCACCAAGCACAGTACTGTACATTGTACTACGGCCAGGGGCAGATTGGCCATAGACCTTACAGGGAAGTTTCCCGGTGGGCTGATGCCCTGGGGGCCGCTTGGGTCCTCCTCACGGCCGGCAAATGGAAGTTTTTTGGGATGTATTTTGTCTGCTGTCAGTATTTTGTGGTGGACTGTGGTATTTGGCTCTGTTGGGGTGGTATAATGTGCCTCAATATGGTATTGCTGGCTTTGCCTTCCATCAGTTTGGACCCAACAACAAAACAGGGTCATTTGTAGCATTTTTTTTCCAGGGCCACTTTAACCCTGCTGTTCTGTTCGGTTCTACTATACACATACAATGTTCTGGTCATTTTTGACCGGGCCTATTAAAGTCTGGATTTTTAACTAATTTGTTTTATTTGAATTTATTTTGCATTATTATACTGTATGTGAACATGGTTGTTCATAAACAAATGAAAAATTAAATCAAAAACTTAATTTTTATTTTTTTGTGTCAAAAAATGTTACATGGTTCATCAAACTGTATGTAAATATATTTAAAAAAAAAAAAAACTAACAAAAAATAAAAAGTCTAGTTTTTTCTATATAAAATGGGAAATAAGGTTCAAGGTGCTAAATTTACTGTTTGCATTCGTCACAAGTATAATTTACGTGTCTTTTGCATAGGTACTTAGCACATTTGCAACATATCACATTTGATTTGTGATTACTTGATGTTGGACAGAAGGCACATCGTTTCCATTTTAGGCTGGTTGCACTGCTGGTGGAGGCCATGGGTATCGTCGCAGTGCTAGCGGAAGCCCTTGGTTCACTTTCTTCAGCATGCTGTTGGATCCTGTGGACAATGGCTGCAGCTCCATCATCTCTGGGTGTTACTTTTCTTTGTTCAATATATGGGCTAACCAGTGATTTTCCCAACTCCAAATCTTTTATATAGTTTATTTTTGTTCCAATTTGGGTCTATTTCACGCCATAACACAAATGCATTGTTACACCGACATATACATATGACATACATAGAAATAGCACTTACAGCTCTAAGTCTTTCCCCCTCCTTCTCCTCCTGTAGTCAGGTAGATCTCCACACAGTGGTATAGTGTTGAGGACCTGCAGGTTATATGGTCAGGTCCTTCATCCCTCTCCTATGTGTGCAGGAAGCTGCTGGCAAATCCTTCTCCTCTGTTCCTCTTCTGCTACATATATGTAAAGATGAGTTTTTAGAGCTGTCTCATGTGTGCTCTCTCTCTATGTTCTCTCAAGATGTATTGAAAGTGAAGTAACTGTATAGAATAGTATTGCATACCTCCCAACTTTTGAAAATTGCAAAGAGGGACAATGAGTGTGGCATGCATCATGGCAGTTTTTTTCATACTAGGCCACACCTCTAACTCCGCCCAAAGCATAATTACTAGAGCCCCTGAGGCAATTTTCTTCTTGCATGTCATTGTCCATATAAATATTAGCACATAAATCATCAGATCATAGATAGTTTAAAGTCCAAATTGCACCAAATAATGAAGTTCTGGTCTAAATTATAGGTAGAAACCATACAGACACTTTAGTTAGGAACAATTTAGTAAATTTATTAATGCACATTTATGCATTAATCCTCCGGGTCAAAAAGAGGGACATTTAAGGATAAAAGAGGGACAGAGGGACATGGGTCAAAAAGAGGGACTGTCCCTCCAAAAGAGGGACACTTGGGAGGTATGATATTGTACTTGTCTACTGATAAGCTAAAACACCCCCTTTAGCAGCCCAAAGTAAAACAAGCACATTTTGTCAGACAGAATTTATTAGTGCTCTTTTCAGGTCATCATTAGATAATAGAACCAGCTAATACAAGGAACCAGCTAAGACAAATAATTCACATTTACCATCTGAAAGGTTGACAACTGAATTGAACCATTTCTGTAAGAACAGCACATAACTATACTGGAAAGGAATCCATCTACAGTATCATAATTTGAAAATGTATGAATGTGTAACTCTGCATGGACCAAAAGGGCCTAGATAAATTGATAAATAGTAGTAGATGAACTATATAGACCAAAATGAGATTATAACTCCTTTATTATTTTCAAAAAATGGCTGGAGATTAGTATAAAAGGCTATCGGTTATTTTTGACCGAACGGTACAAGTGTAAAAAACGACGTGGAGCTAAAAGTAAACAGAAAATAAATAAATAAATAAATAAAAACTGCTGTTAGTAAGAACCCCTCAAATGAGGAAAAGTCAATGAACCACAAGTTTCAGAACCGCATAATGAATACCCTTAACAGCAGGGTTAAGTTCCCAGTCCGCCCCTGACTATGGCTATGTTTGGAATCGCAACATTGTCCCTTTCACTTCATAGTTGATCTGTCTTTGCATTAAAGAAATAAGCAGTAGGTGGCGCTGTGGACTAAGAAAACAAAAAAAAAACAAAAAAACAACCAACTTTTGAAGATTTGTGAAACTTGACAGAAACGTCAAAAATTAGGAACACCTCCAGCAGTCTGTGCGCCAGGCTTAAAAAGGACTCCAGCCCGTGACTGGAGTAGTTTTAGGGTGACTTCACATGCTGCCGAATTTGTTGCAGAATTTTCAGTTGCTGAAAATCAGTTCCATTCATTTAAATGAGGTGGAAAGCACATGGATTTCTGCAAGTCCCATTCAGGTGAATTAAACTGATTTTTAGAGTACTTTCACACCTGCGTCAGGAGACTCCGGCAGGCTGTTCCGGCGGGTGAACAATCCGCCAGATCCGTGCTGCCGCAGGTGCACTTTTGTTCTGGCCACCTTTCGGCAGGATTTGTCGTGCTACGGCTGGATCCGTGGCCCACCATCATTACAGTGAATGGGGCCTGAGCATAGTTCTGACCCCACACGTGCACCTGTGGCAGCACGGATCCGGCGGAGTCCCCTGAAGCAGGTGTGAAACTAGCCATAGCTGAGAAAAATTCTGTAACAAAATCCTCAGTGTGTGAAGGCAGCCTTTTACCAACATTTATGCATGTTTCCAGACATTCGTCGGGCCAGTCCCCTGCCACTCCCGAAGTGTCAAGCTCGACGCAAAAAATTTCCCTGAGACAAAACATTGCTGCATGAGCAATGAAAAACGTCACAAAAAGGGCTCTTGCAAGTATTTTTACTCCAAAAACTGGCATAAAAATGTTCATAAATGACCCCCAGACATTCAGCAATTAGTGTGCTTTCACACTTGACAGATTTTGTTGCAGAAAATTTCTGTAACTGAAGATCAATTTCTGTCATCTGTATAGGGCATGTAGAAATCCATGTGCTTCCTGCCAAAACAACCTCATTCAGATGAATTGATCTGATTTTCAGTTGCAGGTATAAACACTATGATGGGAATTTATCTTTCCCCCTCACGCCAGTTTCCATGCCACCCTTGCCACTTTCTCGAGAAAGTGGCTTGGTGGGGCAGGGAGGAGGTACGGCCAGCAGGCCCAGCATATTTATCTTCTTTTTCACCAGTTTACTGGCGTGAAAGAAGATTGAAATCTATGGCAGCTGGAGTAGATTTCAATTTATGTGCTTAGTTTGTGATGAAGGGTGAGCCTTGTCAAAAATTAGGCACATCCTCCGACAGCGCAGGTGATATCCTAAACCGGCATAAAACGCTGGCCTATGATAAATTCCCCCTACATCTTCCACAATGCAGCTTACCAAGTAAGGCCTCTTTCAGATGTGCGTGTCCAGTGCGGAAATCATGTTCCATATGTGGGAGTGACTGCTTGTTATAGACACTACTCATTTCGTGGGAGCACACAGCATTATAATGATTTATAATGCTGCGTGTCTCTGCATGATTTTACTTTTAGAGAATTATATAGATGGAGCGCGATTTCTGCACAGGACATGCTCACCTGAAAATGGCCTATCAGTCTACAGCAGGGCAACTTTTTGTACGTTTGATGGTGCTGAGCCACAGAGATAAACAAAAGGGTAAAAGTCTATGGGGCTTTTACAAAAACAGCGTTTTATGCTAGTCTTTGATTCCCTCCTGCGCTGCCGGAGGATATGTATAATTTATTCAATTAGGTGCATCTACTTCAGTCCATGCGCCTTTAGTGAAAATTACTCCGCTCCCTGAGTAGATTTTCGGCATCTTTTATGGGCAAAACTGTGTAAATGTAAGCGAATATACAGGGGCCCCGCCACTTCCAAGTGACGATGGTGTGCAACAAAATATTGTTGAACAGGTGTTAAAATGTCGCAAAACAGGGTCTTGAGTTTTGGGATAGTAAATGATAGCCCCCTCCCCCCCATGACCTAATGATTCAGCTTTTATCCTGGTGGTAATTGGTGTTTATATACGGTAGTATATACTTTACCATGTTCTACTATGACCCCTCTGGTGAAATAGAATACAACAGTATCTACAGTTACCAATGATTGGAGAGCCAGATATAGAGGGGGTCATTTACAAAAAACGTCTTTTCTTTGTATACTTAATTTTTGCATCTGTGAACATAGAGATGATTTGACTTGCCAAAAAGCTCCAGATTTTTTCCAAAGAACATTCTCCCAGAAGCTGTCAGTATGCATTTTAACAAATTCCAGTTCTTTTTTTATGATTTGTTTTCAACAGTGGTTTCCTACTCTGTTGTCTTCCATTAAGTCCACTTTGGCTAAGGCGGATGGTGCAATCTGATACTGATGTACCTTGACCTTGGAGTTCACCTAATCTCTTTGGAAGTTTTTCTGGGCTCTTTGGTTTTCATTTGTATTATTAATCTCTTCAATTTGTTAGCAATTTCTCTCTTGCGGCCACGTCCAGGGAGGCTGGCTACAGCCTCGTAGACTGTAAACTTCTGAATAATATGTGCAACTGTATAGCAACAGGAACATCAAGCTGTTTGGAGATGGCCTTATAGCCTTTACCTTTAAAATGTTTGTAATTTTCTTTCTAATCACCTGAGACAACTCTCTCCTTAGTGTTCTTTGGTCCATGTTCAGTGTGGTACACACCATGATACCAAAAAGCAGTGACTGCTTTTTACCCTTTAATCAGGCAGACTGACTGATTACAAGTTTGAAGACACCTGTGATGCTAATTAAAGGACACACCTTTTGTTTAACATGTCTCTGTGATCAAATAATTTTCTCTCTTTCCATCATTTTTGTGCAGGCCAGTTTCATTTGTTTTTTTTAAATTATTCTGTTGAACCACAATTCAAAAGCAACGTCTGATTTTCAGTAGCTGATTTTCAGTAAACTTTTCTTTATTATTACTTTTCTCAGTTTCAAGATATTTCAGTGACCAATGTGGGTTTTTCTTTCTGTAACGGAAGGGTACCAACAATTTTGTCCATGTGTGTACATAGTAGGTATGGACCCTCAAAATTTTACATTGGGACCTAAGGCCGTTTTAAAGGGGTTCTCCGGTATGGTTTAAAATGGGCAAGTATGTGAACAGGGCTGGTTGCCACTATTTGCAGAGCTGCCTAGTGAGGTGAGGCAGGGTCTCACCACACACTACACTGCTCTACAATAGATGGTAACGATGTGATCCTGCCTACGAGGAGCCATCATGGCTAAGCAGCCTGACAGGAAAACTCACCGATATGTAGTATATGAAAGTGCCTGAGTGTAGAGTTTAATAAGGTGTCTTCTACCGCACCCCCACCCCAGGCAGCTCTGTAAGTGGAAGCAACCAGTCCTGCTCAGATTCTAGGACAGTTTGCTGGGGCAGCCATTTTAAATCATTCCCAGAGAACTCCTTTAATGATTAAAAACCAGCAGCACAAGCCAGTTTACACGGTGGGTTTTCTCTGCAGCATGCGGATGAGATTTCTGATATCTCATCCAATTGCTTGTACTGTAAATGCTGCAGATGTTCCACAAATTTTTCCGCTGCATTTACGTGTATCCATTTTCATGTAAGGCCCCATTCACACATCGTCTTCTAGCAGCAGAAATTGGAGTGGATTCTGAGCCAAAAAGCCACCGGCAGCCACGCAGAATCCACCTCCCATTGTTTTCAATGGGAGGTCGCACTGTGGTTTATAGCGACGACCGTGCAAAGAAAGGGCATGCTTTTCTTAGGGTGGTGTCCAGATGGATGCCGCTGAAAACAGAGGCAAGTATCGCAGTTTACATCCATTCAATGAGGCTAAACCATGAGCAGGTCTGCGGCATTCACACTGAAAAACTACATGGTGGATTTTGCTTTTTCAAAACCTATTTTTCTGATGAAGCCTAAGAGTAGATTCTGCCTCCCCATGGATGGATACAATGCAGTGATGCATATAGCATTGATGGAGACATATAGTCAGTTAGTTATAAACTAGATGAAATATTCAGGAGCCTGACACACGTATCAGGACACGTTCCTCTTCTGTGTGGTGTGTAGTCTGCCAGGACGGCATCTTTAACCTGCAGTGGTAATTAGTGGACTTTCATGCCCGGCGCCGCATTGGTAGTGTTATAAATACTGTATACAACTCAATATTGTAACATTTCATTTGTACTGATAATTAGATGCCTCAAGCTTCGCAAACCCAGAAGCGTCTCCCATTACCGCTGCGTTCCATTATTTCTCTCCCCGAACGCACATACAACATGGATCCTCATTAAACCTCTGACTGTAATGTCATATTTATGCTCTGCTAATTGAGCGGCCCCATCAGATGAGTCAGCCCTAATAACCACATCCGAGATTTCTTCCTTGATTACTAGAACTTGCCCTAAGGCAATGATTAAGGAAGGAGACTGAGGTTTCCCATTGGTCTGGGCCATGGGGGAGCGCTGCCACGAACACGAAGCAAGACAATGCTATTTATTCGTTCTATGGTGCGCAATGAGTTAGGCAAAGTGCGCCAGGGTGCCAACTTCACCCCCAAACCAACTGGTTCATTAGGGCGCTAATAGTTTTTAAAGCTATTGTCTTGTCCCTTGGCCAAGTGAATTGGAGGTGACTCAAGACTCAGTCAAGGCTCCTTGTAAGAGGTTTCCTGCTGATCTAATGGAAGTTTTCCTTTTACAGATGACTCCAGGAGCATCCCCGGTGACCTCGCTAATTAGTAGTCGCATATCTGGTGAGCTGGGGAAATGACCAATGTGTTATCCAGCTGCTATAGAAGGGGATTTTCATCCATTAAGAGACCTCACGAGATCTTCTCCTACAATAACCAATTATAAATGGAGCTGGCCTCATTAAGATGAAGGATCCTGGTCCCCGTACAACAAAGGCGACTTCACACATTCACACAATGCATTAAAGGGCTTCAATGTAATTAAATCTTATCAAACTGAGTTTTTGTTGGTAGAAGGTGAAAACAAACCTTTGATTCATCTGGATAATGCATTTTGCATTATTTATGATGGCTGGTTGGTTTGGAACAACAGAGTTTTGTTCATAAGTGAGGTTTTAATGTTGAAAGAATAAGTTTTGCAAGTAGTTAGAGTAATGTGTAGATTTATCCACTAGGGGCACTGTTGCTTGGTGGTTTATGGTGTTTATTAGTGTCAAACGAAATATGATCATATACAAGACGACTATATGAGCAATGTATGGAGTAAAGACATATACACTGAGGAGCAAAGGGTAATAATGTTATGAACTTTTTACTTTCAGGCTCCGTATCTCACCATCCACTACAGTTTTGAACGTGAGACTACTATCATTTTATAGACAATCATCTTGGCTATCTGATACATAAATTGGACTTGCAACTATTTAGCACATGATTAGTTATGCAGATTCTTGTCATATAACTGCATTGTTACTGTTTTGCTCCTAAAATTCTAAATTGTAATTTTTATTATTTTGTAAATCCACCTCTGGCTTTTAACACTGCCTGAATCCTTCTGGGCATGCTCTTAATCAGATTTAAGCATATCTTGACCAAAATCTGTTTCCAGGTTCTACACATTCCCAATGTTGGTGCATACTAATCGACTCACACAATACAACACTTCAATTCTACCCACAAGTGTTGGACTGGGTTGAGGTCTAGGGACTGTGAGGACCAATCCAGCACCTCTACTTCATTGTCATTGAACCATTTCTTCACCAATCTCAACATATGATTTAGGTCATTGTCCTGCTGGAACACTATGTCATCCTTTTCATACCAATAGTATTAGTGTATGAAGTAACTCATATAGATAAATGTAGGTTTGTAAGTACAAAAGCCTGTTTTGTAACCCAAAATACTGTTAATTTGCTCAAGCTCTTTGTTTTGTGAATACGATAAAAATAGAAATTGAGTTTGTTACAAAACATAATTTTCTGCCTACAAAATATATTGTTTCTGGGGTTCTTTTACATTGCATGTTGTGAATTTGTAATTAAACGGTCTTTATTAAAGGGTTTGTCCAATAGTACAAATACACCCTACAATGCCCGGGCCCATCCTGTAGACGATACTTACCCGGTCCCCGGCCCCCACGTCCCTCCAGATGCCTGCACGGCCATTGCTGTATCTCCCTGTCGTGCGGTTCAAACTATCCGATGATCAGGGTGGAGTTTATTGAAGCAGCCAATAGCAGGCCATGATGATGACGAGCAGGGGCCTAGCTAAGGGCTCATGGGCCCTGGTGCAAGAGTTCAGCTCCAAGAGCTCAGCTAAGAGTTACATAATGAATTCTTAATTAACACCTATAGGATCCATTTTGGAAGCACAATAGTATAGCTGAGAGGCAGAAATATCAATCTATGATCTCTCGTAATGTCCATACATCACTCCTGTCAAATTGAACATGGTGTCTGAGCTGCAGGCGGCATGTTATACAGCAGGAGGAGCTGAGCAGATTGATATATAGTTTTATGGGAAAAGGTTCACTAAAACTTGTCATTTATTGATCTATATCTCTGCCCTTTCTATGCTTAGGAGTCCTGTAGGCGGTCCTACTGAAAGAGTGACATCATAGAGGTAACTGTCAGTCATTGATAAGACTGTCCACTGGACTCCTAAGTATAATAATGTATTTGCCAAGAATCTCAAATTTACAAAATAAGCGTAGCATTAGCACCAGAATATTTTCTATAACAATGGCATTATTGTATTTTATTTGGTTTGCAGAGTGCTATTGCATTGTGTTTTTTTCTTTGTGTTTCTAGCCATGGCAGCGTGCACCTGCGCATTGGGATGTGCTGACTGACCCCCTTTTTTTGCAGTTGTACTTGAGATGGAGCTGTGGCTGCTCCAGCCAGTCTTGCACTCCTGACTAGCCTGTCTGCCCCATAGGCTGATTTTAATTAGTGTAAGTATAAAGCTGTAGCCTGCTTTCCCTGTACTCACTGGAAGCCTTTTGGCACCAGAAGAGGTATAGAGTGGACTCTCATTGCATTCATTGGAAGCCATCTGGCACCAGGTGAGGTGTAGAGTGGGCTCAGCATGCTTGCTGGTACCTGCATTCCCTGGAATTTACGGTGGCCCTTATGGCACATAACAAGTAGAATTTAGTGTTATGTTCCTGTCTTACAGAGATCGCCTTGACGTTTGGTAGACGGGCCCAAATAATTTTGTACAAAATGTATTTGCCAAGAATCGCAAATTTACAAAATAAGCGTAGCATTACAACCAGAATATTTCTATAATTATGGCATTATTCTACTTTATTTTTGGTTCAAAAGTGCTTTTTCATTGTGATAGGTAGTGATGTAATGGCTATTAATAATAACTTAGATTCGTAACTGGATGCTGAGGCTGTAAGTAAATAACTCTGTGAATACAGCACGCTTCACCAAATATCTTATATTTTCCCTTGGAAGCTGATTTTGTCTCTTTCCGTTGACGCCGCTGCCTTCTTACACAGATCACAATGACTCCTCCGGATTTAATTGGTGTTACCCTTTCAGTCAGCCAGAAATATTCTATATTTTTTTTTAACAGCACCTGGAATTCTACAACTTCTCTGCAAACTACCTTTCTGGAAGTTACTGTAGAAAATCTCTAGCGTGAAGATAATGAGTTATGTCTGTGAGAATTTGGGTCCCAATGGATTTATTCACCAGTTCTGATTCGAGGGGGAGACCAATTAAAGTGTATTCTGGAAGCATAGTTGACAGCCATTTTTTGAGGGTAGAGCAGAGTTCAACTAAACAATCAGGCTGTGGTGGGCTCCTCGACCAGCTTTTTTCTCAATATGAGGATTTAGGATAGTCTCAATCCACACCCAGAGATGTCAACCTAGGAAAGCACTTAACAAGGTGATACTTGCCAAAAAAATGGGAGTGGCCTTTTTAGGGGTGTAGCATACATAATGTGAGGGTGTGCTAGATCACACAAGTGACTACAGCATTGATCAGGCACAGTCAGTGGCAGAGTAAACATTTACATTTAGTGACTTAGAGGTGATTCTCCGGAGTTAATCTCTTTCCCTTTCTTTCCATCTGGTTCAGACCACCATAATGACTTCTCCCAGCCATGACTTGTCTACAGCACCTCACTTTTTCAAGGCGTCTGCACCCTATATACTAATACAGATTCCTCTTACTACCAGACATTGTGCCTTGAATATAACAGCAACATAAACAGTGCTCCTTAATACAATTATATCACATATTATGTCCCCTGAAAATAAAGTGCCACACACAGTGCGCCATATAAAAATAATGTCACATACAATGCGCCATGAAAATTGTGTCATAGAATATGCCTCATGTAAATAAAGCTCCACAGTGCCACACTCTCTGTGCCCAGTTTATATTATCATATTATATGTGCCTCCTGTATATAGTACCATACATGATTCTATGCCTCCTGTATATAGTGCCATACATGATTTTCTGCCCCATTATATAGTACCATACATGATTCTATGCCCTCTGTATACAGTGCCATACATGATTCTCTTCCCCTGTATATAGTGCCATACATGATTCTCTGCCCCTGTATATAGTGCCATACATGATTCTCTGCCCCTGTATATAGTGCCATACATGATTCTGTGCATCTTGTGTATAGTGCCATTGTCAGGGTCAGCAGATGAGCAGGTCGCTGTGCTGCCGCTGTTACCGTTCAGACGCTCCAAACCCCATTCTGGCCTCCGCCAGTCATTGCTAGGGACGTGGCAGGTTGCTACTTGTCTCCTTGATTACTTGCCTTGTACTCTGAGCACTCGCAGGGTTAAGTCAGCTATGTTATTTGCTCTGGTCCTCCTCGGGTGTGGTCCTTGATTGACAGACTTCCAACCCCTATCAGGCTCTGGGGGTGGGAGTCCTGTCTGTATAAAACTTCCTGGCTTACTGCCTCTCATTGCCAGTTCTACTTGGTCTTTCTGCCAGCACCTGTGTATCTCCAGTGTCTGCTACCTGATCATCCGACCCTGCATTTGTGTACTGACTTCGCCTCCGGATCTGACTCTGTACTTCGTTGCCTCTCCAGTGTTCCTGACCTTGGCTCGTATTTACTGCGCTCTGTATTTGCTTGTACTAGTTCACCCCTCGTGCTTGACCGCTGACTGTCTAACTTAGTTTGGGGTGTTAGCCTTGTGTTGCCATTCCAGTTTCCCTAGCAGCTCAGGGATTGTCGCCCAGTTGTCCCCCTTGGACCTTAGCCTTGGGTGTGGCAAGTAGGTAGGGACAGGGGTTGCGGGTGAGATAGGGTTCTCCATTCTCCCTGACCCCAGACCTCCCTGACAGAAGAATTGGCCGATAAGAAGACTCTACCTGTTATCCGCCCCGCTACTCTCCTAGCTCCCATGGGTCCAGTAGCGGCTCTGGCGGCCCAGGTGCAGTCCTTGGCCGAGGTAGTCTCGGTCCTATCCGATCAGGTTTGCAAGCAGGATCAGGTCCTGGCCTCAGCTCTGGTTCCACCGCCTGATCCGCCATCTCCAGCCCCAGTATTAGTCTGCTCTGAACCTCGAGTGACTATGCCCGATCTATTTTCAGGGGATAGGGGGCAGTTCTTCTCTTTTCGAGAAGGCTGCAAACTGTACTTTGAATTATGTCCTCTTACGTCTGGATCTGAATTTCAAAGAGTAGGTCTTGTCATCTCCAGACTCCGAGGTGAACCCCAGAGATGGGCCTTCTCCTTATCTCCTGACGCCCCTGAGAGACAGTCAGTTGGTCTATTTTTTACAGCCCTGGGATTAATCTATGATGATCCGGATAGAACGACCCAGGCAGTATCTCAATTACTGTCTCTCAAACAGGGAAGATTGCCAGCCGAAGATTATTGTTCCCGTTTCAGACAGCACTGTACGGACTCTCAGTGGAATGATCCAGCCCTAAAAGATCATTTCCTTGCGGGTCTGTCTGACTCCTTAAAAGACCTACTCATAGGTCAGCCCGAACGTCAGTCTCTTGAGCAAGGCATGGCTCTTGCGGTCCGGGCCGACCGGCGTCTATGGGCGCGACGTTCTGATAGATCCTCCAGGTCCCTTCTGTCAACACCGACGTCCTCTGTTCAGGTACTCCCTGTTGATTTCTCTACTGAGGAACATATGGAGCTTGGAGTCATGACTCCGGAGCAACGCAGAGAATATTGTTTCAGAAATCATCTGTGTTTTTACTGCGGAGACAAGAGCCACCAACTTGCCAACTGCCCCAAGAAGGCACGTTCGGGAAACTCTCGCTCCTAGGAAACTTACGGGAGGGTTCCCTAGGAGCACAGGTTCTCCCAATATCCAATAAGAAGTTACTCCTGCCCTTTGAACTACAACTAGGCTCTTGGGCCTATAAGGGTCAGGCATTTGTTGATTCTGGGGCAGCAGCTAATTTTATTAATGCCTCTGTGATTTCTAATCTTCCTAAACCGTTGGTCTCTCTGTTCCCCAGTATCTATGTATCTAGTGTTGACTCTACCCCCTTATTGGCTGGGGTAGTCAAATACAAGACTCCACAATTGAAGTTATTGGTCGGTTCTCTTCACACGGAAGAGATTTGTTTTTTGGTCATGAATGATCTTTCTGTAGATCTAATTTTGGGTCTGCCCTGGTTGGAACAGCATAATCCAGTGATTGACTGGTGCATGGCTGACCTAATTAAATGGGGTCCTCACTGCACCAGTCATCTGGCCTCCATTTGTACACACTCATCCTTATCAGTTAATCCGACCTTGCCTGAGTTGTTTTCTGATTATGCTGATTTCTTTTCCAAATCCTTGGCTGAGACCCTTCCTCCACATCGGGAGGGGGACTGCAAGATTGATCTTATACCTGGCGCTAAACTCCCAAGGGGTAGAATTTTCAACCTCACTCTTCCTGAAAGAGAGTCTCTGAAGGAATACATACAGAGCAGCCTAGCCATAGGTCACATCCGCCCTTCTGAATCTCCTGTTGGGGCGGGGGGTTTTTTTGTGGAAAAAAAGGACGGGGGACTCCGTCCCTGTATTGACTACAGGAATTTAAATCAGATCATGGTAAAAAATCAGTATCCCTTGCCTTTAATCCCTGACCTCCTGAACCAGACTACTGGCTCCGCCTGGTATACTAAGTTAGATCTCCGTGGGGCATACAACCTCATTAGAATCAGACAAGGAGACAAATGGAAAACTGCCTTTAACACTCCGCTGGGGCATTTTGAGTACCTAGTTATGCCTTTTGGTCTCTGTAATGCCCCAGCGGTTTTCCAGGGGTTTATGAATAATATTTTTCAGGACATTTTGGGACTTTTTGTCATAGTTTACCTTGACGATATTCTGATATTCTCCCCTGATTGGAACTCTCACGTAGTTCATGAACGTACGGTCTTGCAAAGGCTTAGAGATAATAAATTGTTCGCTAAACTTGAGAAATGTCTATTTGCAGTCCAAAAGGTTTCCTTCCTGGGTTATGTGTTAACTCCTCTGGACATCCAAATGGACCCTGCAAAGGTTTTGGCCATTTCTTAGTGGGTCCGCCACAATAGTCTCAAGTCACTTCAGCGCTTCCTGGGATTCGCTAACTACTATCGTAAGTTTATTCATAATTTTTCTGTGATAGCGAAGCCCCTTACTGATCTTACTAAAAAGGGAGCTGATGTTGTGACTTGGGATCCTTCGGCGGAAGAAGCTTTTAAAATTTTGAAATCTGCCTTCATAAAGACTCCAGTGTTAATTCAGCCTAATCTCCTTAAACCGTTCATTGTAGAGGTGGATGCTTCTGAGCACGGGGTAGGGGCAGTTCTATCTCAGGGTTCTTCCACCGTTACAAATTTGAGACCGTGTGCTTTCTTTTCCAAGAAGTTCAGCGCTGCTGAAAGAAATTACGACATTGGCAACAGGGAGTTATTAGCCATTAAATTAGCACTGGAGGAATGGAGACATTTCCTGGAGGGGGCAAAATTTCAGTTTTCTGTACTTACAGATCACAAAAATTTGGTATATTTAGCTAATGCTAAGCGTTTAAATGCCCGTCAGGCCAGAATAGCTTTGTTCTTTTCCCGTTTTAATTTCGTTGTTACGTATCGTCCAGGTTCCAAGAATGTTAAGGCGGACGCTCTCTCCCGCAGTTTTGGGGTAGCCGACTTCTTGGAATCTGAGCCAGAAAATATTTTGTCCCCGGGTGTAGTACTTGCTGCAGTCTCTTCCAACCTGGTATCTCAAATCCGTGCCAGTCAGCCTTCGGCACCCAAAGACCTTCCGGAAGGCAAATTATTCGTACCATTACATTTACGCCTTAAAGTGTTGGAAGAGGCCCACAGTACATCCCTGGCCGGTCATCCCGGCATCAGAGGCACTAAAGAGTTATTGTCTCGAAATTATTGGTGGCCCCGATGGGCTAAAGATGTGTCTTCATTTGTGTCGGCCTGTCATGTCTGTGCCCGGGGGAAATGCCCTAGAGTACTACCTGAGGGCCCATTATGTCCTCTACCTATACCCAGCAAACCATGGACTCATATTTCCATGGATTTCATAACCGATCTGCCAGTTTCCATGGGTAACACGGTAGTATGGGTAGTAGTGGACAGGTTTTCTAAAATGGCTCATTTCGTTCCTCTGAAAAAATTACCTAATGCCAAGACTCTGTCCACTCTCTTCATTGATCATATAGTCCGTCTTCATGGGATTCCTGAAAATATCGTATCTGATCGTGGGGCTCAGTTTATTGCTAGATTCTGGCGAGAATTTTGTGCTAGGTTACAGGTCTCATTGTCGTTTTCTTCTGGTTTCCACCCTGAAACTCATGGTCAGACAGAAAGGTTAAATCAAGAGTTGGTTCAATATCTCCGTCTGTTCGTCTCAGATCAGCAACATCGGTGGTCTGAATTTTTGTCTCTGGCTGAATTCTCGATTAACAACCATGTTAATTCCTCTATTAAATGTTCGCCTTTTTTTTGTAATTTTGGGTTTAATCCTTGTTTTTGCCTCTCTGTCTCTGGTTCCTCTGTTAATCCACAGGTTAATTCTACTCACCAGTCACTGTGCACAGTGTGGGACCAGATTCAAAAGAATCTCCAGGTTTCCCAGAATTCCACGGTCCATGCTGCTAATCGCAGAAAAATTCTGTCTCCTCCCTATGTACCAGGTGATAAGGTTTGGTTGTCTACAAAAAATCAAAAAATCTGAGATTGAAGGTGCCTTCCATGAAACTAGCACCACGTTTTATTGGACCTTTTAAGATAACTCATGTAATTAATCCGGTATCTTATAGGCTGTCGTTGCCCGATTCCCTAAAGGTTCACAATGTGTTTCATAAAAATTTGTTGAAAAGGTTTACTACTGCGGTTATTCCTTCTAAAGACCCTCCCTCGCCTTGTGTGGTACAAGGAGAAGTGGAATATGAAGTTAATAAGATTCTTGATTCTAGGCGAGTGAGGGGGTCATTGCAATACTTGGTGGATTGGAAGGGTCTCGGGCCAGAGGAGAGAACATAGGTGCCGGCCCATCAGGTGCATGCTCCTCGCCTGGTCAACCGGTTTAATAGGTCTTTTCCATCCAGACCGGCTCCTAGTTGTAAGGGTCCGGTGGCCCCTCTTGGAAGGAGGGGTACTGTCAGGGTCAGCAGATGAGCAGGTCGCTGTGCTGCCGCTGTTACCGTTCAGACGCTCCAAACCCCATTCTGGCCTCCGCCAGTCATTGCTAGGGACGTGGCAGGTTGCTACTTGTCTCGCGTCCTTGATTACTTGCCTTGTACTCTGAGCACTCGCAGGGTTAAGTCAGCTATGTTATTTGCTCTGGTCCTCCTCGGGTGTGGTCCTTGATTGACAGACTTCCAACCCCTATCAGGCTGTGGGGGTGGGAGTCCTGTCTGTATAAAACTTCCTGGCTTACTGCCTCTCATTGCCAGTTCTACTTGGTCTTTCTGCCAGCACCTGTGTATCGCCAGTGTCTGCTACCTGATCATCCGACCCTGCATTTGGGTACTGACTTCGCCTCCGGATCTGACTCTGTACTTCGTTGCCTCTCCAGTGTTCCTGACCTCGGCTCGTATTTACTGTGCTCTGTATTTGCTTGTACTAGTTCACCCCTCGTGCTTGACCGCTGACTGTCTGACTTAGTTTGGGGTGTTAGCCTTGTGTTGCCATTCCAGTTTCCCTAGCAGCTCAGGGATTGTCGCCCAGTTGTCCCCCTTGGACCTTAGCCTTGGGTGTGGCAAGTAGGTAGGGACAGGGGTTGCGGGTGAGATAGGGTTCTCCATTCTCCCTGACCCCAGACCTCCCTGACAGCCATACATGATAGTGCCATACATTATTCTATGCCCTCTGTATACAGTGCCATACATGATTCTCTGCCCCCTATATATAATGCCATACGTGCCATTCTTTGCCTTTATTATATAGTGCCATGCATGAATCTGTGCCCCTGTATATAGTGCTATGCTCTGTGCCCTATATAGACCGTTGGTCCCATCATCCAGTGATGTAGGCCTGCTCCTGTAGCTTTAGGAGCAGGCTTGCATCGCTGGATGATGTGATCGTGGACCAGTATGTTTACACATGGGCAGGTGGTGCGATGATGTCATCACTCTGCCTGTATCAGAAAAATGTGCGAGGCAGGAAAGTAATGGTTCCCTTGTCCTATCAGCACTCATAGTGAGGCAACTTTTCAGTTATATTTGTATACTGGAGAAGCAGGTACAATTGAATGCAGGAATGCACTACTGGGCTCCATGCCTGGGACCTGGGAGAAATAAAGTGGACATGGGTGCCTGAGACAGGAGATCCAAACTTCTGGGAAAACTGGGAGAGTTGACATGTCTGCAAACCTGGTCTGAACTAATATACCTGAAAATTTTAATCTCCTGAATATGTGATATCATGTGGAGTTTGGGAAAGCTGAGTAATAACCACTCTCTCCAGTTGTAAGGGCGGCCATATTGAATGTCAACCAGCACCTGGAAGCAAATGTACGTATGAAATGACAGATTTTTTAATTGGAGATTTTTTTTTTATCTTGAGCTGGAAATGTTCTTTACATTCCTGAAATTTTAATAGCTTCCGTGGCCACATATTTTTTTCGATCTTCTCACAGCGAGGCCCTGACGTGATGTCATGTCCTATAATTACCTTGACACTTCAACACTTTGTTAGAACCCCTGTTGTCTCACTTGGGCAGGCGACAAGGCGTAGAAACCTGTCCCGTTGTGGCTAGATAGCAACCCCCGTGAGCCATTCCAGAGCTGCCTGGTGACAGGAGCCCGCAGTTCACACCTCTCCTCTTGTGACTTATTTCAGGAGTTTGTCACCTCCAAGAATGTGGCCACATTCCCAGCAGAGGATGTGCACGGATACAAATATGATGACAGCGGCTGCAGAAGCGTTACATCATTATAAGTTATCAGCCCGATGCAGCACAACTGACCCAGATATGATCCAATATCTGTCAAATAAAACAATATAAAACACAGTCCCAGGTGCATGCCACCAGTCCAGGTGGGTCATTGCACAATGGGTGAGACAAAAGCTCAGAACCATCCAAAGTAGGTTCTTAAATGTGAGCCTAATTTGTGACAGATTATCAAATGTTCCAGATGATCAGATCAACATTGTGAATACAAATTAGTAAGGTGACTGCTACCATCTGTCCCTTCTCTATGGTAATATGAAAAAAATGTAACAGGTCCTGAAGATGGTCATGAAAAATTGTCAAGGTGCTCTGGTTCCATGGGCAAAAAAGGCAAATTGCCTCCCTTCCCTCAATATTCAGGGGAGTCTTCCCATGCAAAATCACTGCTATATTTGTCCCATAAATAGTATCTCCTATATAGCTCCAGGCAGAGAGTACCCATACATAGAACCAAAGCTACAGAGTGCCCCCTTATATAGTACCATGGTTACAAAGTGTTTCCGGATACAGTGCCAGAGATGCCCCGATGTAACTAGAGTGTTTTGATATACAGAGTTTCAGTTAGAGAGTGCCCCTATATAGAATGCCACAAATAGAGTGTGCTCCTTGTACGTATAGTGCAGCTAGACAGAGCCCCCAGGTACAGCATCCTAGTGAGAGAGTGGAGAGTGTAGCATATACAGTGGTCTGGTAAGAATGTCTGTATGTATATATATTATTCGTTCGAGAATTGCGGTGCTTGGGACCATGTGGCCATTAGCCAATTAGCGTGCAGGGAGGTACTGGCATTCACTGTAATGCCATAGCCTTCTTGGCTACTGCCATTACAGTGATTGGCTGGCTGGGAACGCGTCATCAGTGACATGTGACATGGCTCAGACAGAGTCAGGGAGAGCTGCTGCAAAGAGGGACAGATAGTGTAGGAATAGAAATTGACTAGGCAGGGCTAGTATTTCTGTTGAAAAGACTCAAAAGCAGGGGCGTAGCTAAAGGCTCAAAAATTGCCCCCCCCCCACCCATGCCAAATTCTCACCCTAACCTTTTCCCTCCTAACATTACGTGTATCACTACAGAACATACAGGGAAAGGCTACATTCACACGACAGTTGTTTTTGCAGCTTCGGATCTGCATATTTTGCGGCTCAGATGCGGACCCATTCACTTCAATGAGCACTGTGTGCTGTCCGCATCTGTATGTCCATTCCTATTTTTGTCCATTTGCGGACAAGGATAGGCATTGTTACAGTGGATCTGCAAAAAATAAAACGGATGCCATACGAAACATCATCCTTTTTTTGCGGATCCGCAATTTGCAGACTGCAAAACACAATGTTCGTGTGAATGTAGCCTAGTACAGCGCCCCATACCTCGTACATCCAGTATAATACAGCGTTTCATACCTCTTACATCCAGTATAATACAGCGCCCCATACCTCGTACATCCAGTATAATACAGCGCCCCATACCTCTTATATCCAGTATAATACAGCGCCTTATACCTATTACATCCAGTATAATACAGAGCCCCATACCTCTTACATCCAGTATAATACAGCGCCCCATACCTCTTACATCCAGTATAATACAGCGCCTCATACCTCGTACATCCAGTATAATACAGCGCCCCATACCTCTTACATCCAGTATAATACAGCTCCCCATACCTCTTACATCCAGTATAATACAGCGCCCCATACCTCTTACATCCAGTATAATACAGCGCCTCATACCTCTTAAATCCAGTATAATACAGCGCCCCATACCTCTTACATCCAGTATAATACAGCTCCCCATACCTCTTACATCCAGTATAATACAGCGCCCCATACCTCTTACATCCAGTATAATACAGCGCCTCATACCTCTTAAATCCAGTATAATACAGCGCCCCATACCTCTTACATCCAGTATAATACAGCCCCATACCTCTTACATCCAGTATAATACAGCGCCCCATACCTCTTACATCCAGTATAATACAGCGCTCCATACCTCTTACATCCAGTATAATACAGCCCCATACCTCTTACATCCAGTATAATACAGCGCCCCATACCTTGTACATCCAGTATAATACAGCGCCCCTTACCTCGTACATCCAGTATAATACAGCGCCCCATACCTCTTACATCCAGTATAATACAGCGCCCCATACCTCTTAAATCCAGTATAATACAGCGCCGCATACCTCGTACATCCAGTATAATACAGCGCCCCATACCTCTTACATCCAGTATAATACAGCGCCCCATACCTCTTACATCCAGTATAATACAGCCCCATACCTCTTACATCCAGTATAATACAGCGCCCCATACCTCTTACATCCAGTATAATACAGCGCCCCATACCTCTTACATCCAGTATAATACAGCGCCCCATACCTCTTACATCCAGTATAATACAGCGCCCCATACCTCTTACATCCAGTATACTACAGCCCCATATCTCTTACATCCAGTATAATACAGCGCCCCATACCTCTTACATCCAGTATAATACAGCCCCATACCTCTTACATCCAGTATAATACAGCGCCCCATACCTCTTACATCCAGTATAATACAAGCCCCATACCTCTTACATCCAGTATAATACAGCGCCCCATACCTCGTACATCCAGTATAATACAGCGCCCCTTACCTCGTACATCCAGTATAATACAGCGCCCCATACCTCTTACATCCAGTATAATACAGCGCCCCATACCTC
Source organism: Rhinella marina (assembly GCA_900303285.1). NCBI lineage: Eukaryota > Metazoa > Chordata > Amphibia > Anura > Bufonidae > Rhinella > Rhinella marina. The sequence continues at coordinate 31,722 of ONZH01012316.1, forward strand.
TTACATCCAGTATAATACAGCCCCATACCTCTTACATCCAGTATAATACAGCGCTCCATACCTCTTACATCCAGTATAATACAGCGCCCCATACCTCTTACATCCAGTATAATACAGCGCCCCATACCTTGTACATCCAGTATAATACAGCGCCCCTTACCTCGTACATCCAGTATAATACAGCGCCCCATACCTCTTACATCCAGTATAATACAGTGCCCCATACCTCGTACATCCAGTATAATACAGCGCCCCATACCTCTTACATCCAGTATAATACAGCGCCCCATACCTCGTACATCCAGTATAATACAGCGCCCCTTACCTCGTACATCCAGTATAATACAGCGCCCCATACCTCTTACATCCAGTATAATACAGCACCCCATACCTCTTACATCCAGTATAATACAGCCCCATACCTCTTACATCCAGTATAATACAGCGCTCCATACCTCTTACATCCAGTATAATACAGCGCCCCATACCTCTTACATCCAGTATAATACAGCGCCCCATACCTCTTAAATCCAGTGTAATACAGCGCCCCATACCTCTTACATCCAGTGACGTCTCCTCTGAAGTAGATGTTCTCTTTCCTCATCTTCTCCTTTCAGACCAGATGCCATTTTTCAGCCATTTCACATCTCTGCAGTTTGACAGAAAAAAATCTTAGTTTACTACTTTTCCATCATCCTCCCGTCTTCTGGACAAATAATTCTACCACCCCCAGTACTGTACCACTAGTACCACACAGATAGTGCCCTTCAATAATTATTGGCACACAGTGTCCTAAAATAACTGCGCCCAGCAAATAGTGCCCCGTAATAGTGTGAACATAACGTCCCCCAGAAATAACTGCGCTGATACTGTGCCAGGGTGCCCCCCACAGTAATAGTGCTCCCCAAAGTCCCAACTAATAATTCTCTGCCAGAGTACACTTGTTAGTAATAGTGCCCCCAACAGTACTAATGTCCCCACTGTGCCCCAGAAGTAATAATGCTTCCAATGTGCCAGTAAGAAGTGCCCCCCAAAATTTCACCCCAATAATGTGCCAGTAAGAAGTGCTCCCCACCCATAGATGCCCCCCAAATTATGTGCCAGTAAGAAATGCCCCAATAATGCGTGAGAAGTCCCCCACATTGATTCCCCCCCAAAATTTATGTGCCAGTAAGAAATGCCCCCAGTGCCCCCATGTGCCAGTAAGAAATGCCCCAGTGCCCCATGTGCCAGAAAAATGCCCCCAGTGCCAGTAAAAATGCTTCCAGTGCTAGTAAAAATGCCCCCAGTGCTCCCATGCCATAAAGAAATGCCCCCAAGTGCCAGTAAGAAATGCCCTCAGTGGCCAGTAAGAAATGCCCCCCCAGTGCCCCCATGTGCCAGTAACAAATGCCCCCAGTGCCCCCATGTGCCAGTACAAATGCCCCCAGTGCCAGTAAAAATGCCCCCTTGTGCCGGTAAAAAATACCCCCATGTGCCAGTAAAAATGCCCCCAGTGCCAGTAAAAATGCCCCCAGTGCCAGTAAAAATGCCCCAGTGCCAGTAAAATGCCCCCAGTGCCCCCATGTGCCAGTAAAAATACCCCCAGTGCCAGTAAAAATGCTCCCATGTGCCAGTAAAAAATGCCCCTAGTGCCCCCATGTGCCAGTAAAAATGCCCCCATGTGCCCCTAAAAATGCCCCCCAGTGCCCCCAATAGAGCGCCGGTCCGTGACTGCTACAATTTAAAAAAAAATTAACATTAATACTTACCTCCATGGAGCTGGCAGCGATGCGATGCAGGCCTCTTCCGGCCTGTGTTCCGCACTGTACGGCTCAGGCGGCGCGATGACGTCATCGCGCCGCCTGAGCCGGCCTCTGATAGGCTGCAGGCGGTGCGATGACGGGCAGGGACGGGCAGGGGAGACGCCTCTCCCTCCCCTGCTCGCAGTACAGGCATCTGTATCGCCGACCTGAGGACGGCGATACAAATGACTATGGAGATGAGCGCTTCCACAATGGAAGCGCTCATCTCCCTCTGCCCCGCCCCCAACTGTGCGCAGGGCTGCGCCGCACCTGGCTAATTGGCGGTGCGGCCCTGCAAGTGGCAAGGGGGCCCCCCCTGGCTTAGGGGCCCGGTCTTGACTGCTACGACCCCTTTAGCTACGCCACTGCCCAAAAGCCCTTTTAAGGGCTATTGTGATATCTGGCTACAATATATTTTTTATTTTTGGGGGGTTAAAAATTGCGCAAATTTGACCTTAACACCACCTGCGCAGCTTGTGCATTCTTTGCAGAGAAACAGCCCCAAAGCATGATGTTGCCACCCCCATGCTTCACAGTAGGTATGGTGTTCTTTGGATGCACCTCAGCATTCACTCTCCTCCAAACACGACGAGTTGTGTTTCTACCAAACAGTTCTACTTTGGTTTCATCTGACCATATGACATTCTCCCCATACTCTTCTGGAACATCCAAATGCTCTTTAGCAAACTCCAGAGAGGGCCAGATATGTACTGGCTTAAGCAGGGGGACACGTCTGGCACTGCAGAATCCGAGTCCCTGGCCACGTAGTATGTTACTGACGGTAGCCTTTGCTACGTTGGTCCTAGCTTTCTGCAGGTCATTCACTAGGTCCCCCCGTGTGGTTCTGGGATTTTTGCTCACAGTTTATTGTGATCATTTTGACCCCACAGGGTGAGATCTTGCGTGGAGCCCCTAATCAAGGGAGATTATTAGTGGTCTTGTATGTCTTCCATTTTCTAATTATTGAAAATGGAAGTTGATTTCTTCACACCAAGCTGCTTGCCTATTGCAAATTCAGTCTACCCAGCCTGGTGCAGGGTCTACAATTTTGTTTCTGGTGTCCTTCGACAGCTCTTTGGTCTTCACCATAGTGGAGTTTGGAGTGTGACTGTTTGAGGTTGTGGACAGGTGTGTTTTATACTGATAACAAGTTCAAACAGGTGCCATTACTACAGGTAATGAGTAGAGGACAGAGGAGCCTCTTAAAGAAGAAGTTACAGGTCTGTGAGAGCCAGAAATCTTGCTTGTTTGTAGGTGACCAAATACTTATTTTCCTCCATAATATGCAAATAAATTCTTTAAAAATCAGACAATGTGATTTTCTGGATTTTTTTTCTCATTTTGTCTCTCATAGTTGAGGTCTACCTATGTTGTCAATTACAGGCCTCCCTAATCTTTTTAAGTGGGAAAACTTGCACAATTGGTGGCTAATTACTTTTTTCCCCCACTGTAGCTGACATCCGGTGTCATTTTTTCTGCCGTTAATCAAGTCGACATTACCTGCGCGGCTTGTGCATTATAACGTTACTGTATCCTATATAGCTGACATCTGGTGTAATTTTTTCTGTCGTTAATCAAGTCGACATTACCTGCGGGGCTTGTGCATTATAACGTTACTGTATCCTATATAGCTGACATCCGGTGTCATTTTTTCCTGCCGTTAATCAAGTCGACATTACCATAACCATAATGTTTTAGACGGTCAGCTCACCAGCAGGCCCGGAACCATAATGTTTTAGACGGTCAGCTCACCAGCAGGCCCTCAACCACAATGTTTTAAACGGTCAGCTCACCAGCAGGCCCGGAACCATAATGTTTTAGACAGTCAGCTCCCCAGCAGGCCCTCACCCATAATGCTTTAGACGGTCAGCTCACCAGCAGGCCCGCAACCATAATGTTTTAGACGGTCAGCTCACCAGCAGGCCCTCAACCATAATGTTTTAGACGGTCAGCTCAGCAGCAGCACCTCACCCATAATATTTTAGACGGTCAGCTCAGCAGCAGCACGTCACCCCTATTGTTTTTGAGTGTCAGCAGCAGGCTATCAATCATAATTTTTCAAGGGTGTGTCCGATGCCCTCCCTTATGTGTAATAAAGGATGTATTGGAGTGCCTGTTCCTTGTAATTTTTGTCAGCCCTTTCCCTTTGTGCATAGGCTTTATGAGTGTAGGAGTCCCACGACATGAACAATTGTACCACAATGTAAATGAGGCCCTCCTTTATGTGATATACCGGTTGTATCGGAGTGCCTCTTCCTTGTAATTTTTGGCAGCACTTGCGCTTTACGTACAAGTAAATATATGTTTCCTAACAATGTTTCCTCTAAAATCGATGTTATATTCGGTTTTGGGGGGTATTCTTTTCATTCCGTAAAAGTGGCGTAATGCTCGGACAACATCATTCCCAGAAGCGACTTCGGTTTCCAAGATTCATCCAGACATCCTCCCCATATTGTTCCCAAACCATTTCAGTGGTGTTTCCACCATTTTCTCAACTTTCCCTATGAACCAGACACCCTCCCCTCTTCAGAGCAGGGGGTGCCTGGTTTAGAGCTCGGGTTCTCCCATTGACTTCCATTATACTCGGGTGCTCGGCCGAGCACTCGAGCACCACCTAGTGTTCAGCCAGAGCACCGAGCATTAGGGTGCTCAATCAACACTAATATATATATATATATATATATATATATATATATATATATATTTGAATGCGTAAAATAAATAAATATAGCACCTAATGAGAATGCCCCATATATAGTGCCCTAGTGAGAGAGGGCCAATATACAGTGCCCTAGTGAGAGAGGGTCCATATACAGCGCCCTAGTGAGAGTTCTCCATATACAGTGCCCCAGTCAGAGTGCCCCATATACAGTGCCCCAGTTAGAGAGTGGACATATACACAGTGCATCAGCTAGAGTGTGCCTCATCCATATATAGTGCCCCACGAATAAAGTGCCCCTGCAGCGAGCCATGGTGTACTCTCTCAGGCCGTTGCTCCCTATAGATCAGTGCAGTGGAACTGTAGTACTGAAGAATGAGGCTAGAATTAAATGTGTAAAAGTCTTTTTTTCATTACGCAGTGAAATCCTGGGATTATGGTGTAGGGTGGCATAATGTGTGATAGTCTTCATTTCAGGTGCACAGCAGCTCACCGTTAGATTTATTTGGTCATGAAACCAGTGGTACAGCCATTTCTCCAAAGTTTTCCAGGAGCTGTTTTTCAACAGGCCATATGTTGCTTGTGCTACTGTGAGAGGCCTGCATGGCCTAAACAAACTAACATAGCCTGCAGTGTCACCAGACTTCAAATACATCCAATGGCAGCAGATTTTAAACGCAATCTTCTCTGGCGCCAGAAAGGATTATGGAGGCAGGGGCGGTCTTGGGCACCATGCATCCTATGCATTTGCATAGGGCCCCCGACGTCCAAGGGGGCCCCCACGCTCCGCTCTTGTGCCGGTGCCCAAGACTGTCTGCCCAGCTGTCACTTGCTGCATTTGTCCGCCGCTGACCGGCCTCACTGCGGCCTCACTGCGCGCACCGCACCTGCTTACTCTCAAGTCCGGAAGTATAGCAGGAAGCTCGCGCAGCTGCAGAGAGGCCGGTCCGCACAGCAGAACACAAACTCTGCGGCTGCGCGTCAGTGTCCCAGGCTCCAGCACGTGTCCCAGCCCAGCCAATAGAGAGCTGGGATTCTGGGACACGCCATAGGCTGTGGGCAACCTTCACCCCCCCACATTCTTTCATTGTTTAACAGTTAGTTAATTGTTAATTGTTTGACAGTATTTTATTGTTAAAAAAGTCTTTGATGTCTGGGGGGGCGTGTCATCAGAGGGCGTGTCATCAGAGACGTGACGCGTCATTGGGGGGGGGGGGCCCGGACATAACTTCGCTTAGGGCCCCAGAAATGCCAAGACCGCCCCTGTATGGAGGCATGTTGGATGGCTGTAATTTAGCACTATGTAATACTGGTTAGTGGTAATCAAGTGATGAGTGTCTTATCCGTAGTCCTTCACCTGACAACAGTGTCTGTAAATGCTGATGTAGCAGCTCACTCTGCTGTCCTTCTCAAGGATTCACTTGAGTGCTTCATCAAATTAATTCCAATAGAGAACTTCTTTAGAAACAGGAGCTCTGTTGTGTGCTTCCTTCCTCCTCTCTATCCAGACAGGAACACCCTCTTCTGGCAGGCAGCAGGACCAACTCACTCCTACCAATAGGGGAGAAACAGGGTGGTTAGCCCTGTTCCTGTTTAACCTTACACACCCATTCCCTTACTGGAAGATACAGCCATAACATACATACAAACAAAATACATAAAAATACATAACAATATAAAACAATACCAAACTATTTACAAAATTGTAGTAGCCTCCCCCCTCACCCCACAGATACTGTACCATGACTATTGTTATTGGTTACATTTATGCCTGTCTAGATTTACAGTAGTCTTCTGCTTCCATTCTTCTGAGATTTTTTATTATCAGTCAATTCCATGCTAGAGGAGTTGCTGAATTATCAGATGTTGTAATTAGGCTGCGTCTTAATTGGTCATCAATAGCAGATCGGCTGGGGCCCAACTCCTTGCACTCTCGACGATCAGCTGTTTGAAGAGGATGTACCGCTCATACGAGCACTGGGTCTCATCTATTAAAACCAGTATTTTCCACGCAGGTCTTAAAGAGGTTGTCTCACTTCAGCAAGTGGTATTTATCAAGTACAGAAAGTTAATACAAAGCACATACTAATGCGTTGTTATTATGCATATTGCCACATTTCCATGGTTACGACCACCCTGCAATCCTTCAGTGGTGGTCGTGCTTGCAAACTATAGGAAAAAGCGCCAGCCTTTCTGATAGCCGGGACCGTGGGAGTGCACATAGGCTAGTACTTTTTCCTATAGTGTGCCAACATGACCACCGCTGATGGATTGCAGGGTGGTCATAACCATGGAAACCAGCAGTGTATAATGTGATGGAAAAATGAATCAAGCCAGCAAAGGAGGCAATATGGAGAATCACAATACATTAGTAAGTGCCTTACATTAACTTTCTCAACATGATAAATGCCATTTGCTGAAGTTGGACAACCCCTTTAAGTCTGTCTGTGTTGTTGGAGGAAGCGCCAAAGTTATGTGGAGCCACAGGCCTCTACATAAGTTTAGCTCTTCCTCCAGTAGACCATGCGACAAACTTAAGACCTGCGTGGAAAAGGCTAGTCTTAATAAATGAGCTCAAGTGCTCATTTATTAAATCTACAGATTTAAAGAGGCTCTGTCACCAGATTTTAACCTATGTATTTTAATACGTTAAGGTTAAAAGCCCTTAATTTCCCAATTATCCACATACCTGTATTGCAGAGTATAGCGCAGCTGTTGTGCAGAAAAGTGAAGTTTAAAAATTATGCTAATGAGCCTTCGGAGCACCGGGGGGCGGGCTCTTTCCTCCTGAGCACCGCTTCTTCACCGCCCCCCCCCCCCGGGCCCGAGGCTCTCCCCCATGCCTAAGTGCACGCCCCTGTTTAAATTGACTGACAGCGCTAGACCGTTTGGCCTAGCGCTGAAATCCTGCGCGTGCGCAGCAGGATCGGGGCCGGCGCATGCGCAATAGCGCTTGCAGTGCCGAACACTGCAAGCGCTTCCATTCATCTGCGCACGCGCCGTCACTTCCCTGAACCCGGAAGTGACGGCTCGTGCGCAGATGAATAGAAGCCCTTCCAGTGTTCAGCACTGCAAGCGCTATTGCGAATGCGCCGGCCCAGATCCTGCTGCGCGCGCGTGGTCTAGCGCTGTCAGTCAATTTAAAGAGGGGCATGCACTTAGGCATGGGGGAGAGCCTCGGGCCCGGGGGGGCGGTGAAGAAGCGGTGCTCAGGAGGAAAGAGCCCGCCCCCCAGTGCTCCGAAGGCTCATTAGCATAATTTTTAAACTTCACTTTTCTGCACAATCGCTGCGCTATACTCTGCAATACAGGTATGTGGATAATTGGCAAATTAAGGGCTTTTAACCTATGTATTAAAATACATAGGTTAAAACCTGGTGACAGAGCTCTTTAAATATACACCAGCTCCCTTGTTGCCATAGATTTAAACCATTTTCTACACCAAAAACTGGCGTCGAAAATGATGAATGAGACATGCCTGCCAGCCTGCCCTTTTCCTCGCCCACACCACGCCCCCTTTTTCTCAACACATCAGAAAAGAGGTGTGAGCACGGAAAAGTCACAGATTCTGCTGCAAATTGGCATGTGACAAAATCTACGATTGATATACAGTATGCCACAATGGTGTTTATCAGTTCAGAAATTAGCGCCACTATGTTCTCTTTGCTGTTTACCTGCTCGGCGTCGACATAGTAGTGGTGAGCAGTATAATTACAATTTCACTCTCCCCATTCACTTCAATGGGATGGCTCTTTCCATTCAATTACTACAGTGCCATCCCATTGAAGTGAATGGGGACAGCAAAGTTGTAATTACACTGCTCACTGCTGCTATTTGGACGACAATGGCATATGAGCGCTGCATTCTCTTCGAATAGCTGATCGGCGGGATGCTGAGGATAGGTCATTAATATTACAAAAGCAGACAACCCCTTTAAGTAAATATTAGTCATTGATTCCAGCACTGAACAAACCTTAAAAATCCGACCTAGTCATTTGGGATGATTGTGCGATGCCTCCTGTTCGTCTACGTGCCAGTTATCACCACTTGTTGAAAACTTAGAGGGACAGAATTTGTAAACTGATGGACCTTGGTTTATCACTTCAACAGACCGATACGCTCCTAGGCCGAGATGTCAGCACTGTTCAAAGTTGCTGCCCTGGTGGTTGGGAGAACAATAATGGAATGACAGCAAGAGGTGCACAAAGGCGAATCTCTGCACGTACAGATCATCTGATTAAAAGAATGGCTCGTAGTGATCCATTCTGTACTACAAGTGCACGAGAACATCACATCCCAAGCCTAGGGCAGCAAACAGTGTCTACACAAACTATCAGAAGGTGTTTGTATGATCCTGGGCTATGAGCCAAACGTCCAGCTACAGGTATTCCATTGACCTCATGCCACGGCCCTCAAAGGCTATCATGGTAGACAGCAAGATGGCAATGGAGGTGTATCCTCTTCAGCTATGAGTTCCACTTTTATCTTGGATGCAATGATAACCAGAGATTGGTCTGGAGACCATGTGATGTGGTCTTTACAAGTGAATGTCACACCGGTCCTAATCCTGGGATTATGGTGTAGGGTGGCATAATGTGTGGTAGTCTTCATTTCAGGTGCACTAACAGCTCACCGTTAGATTTATTTGGTCGCGAAACCAGTGGTACAGCCATTTCTCCAAAGTGTTCCAGGAGCTGTTTTTCAACAGGCCACATGTTGCTTGTGCTACTGTGAGCGGCCTGCATGGCCTAAACAAACTAACATAGCCTGCAGTGTCACCGGACTTGTCTCTCATCTAGCATATCTGGGACGTCATTGGTCTGCAACTCTAAAGGGAGCTCACAGCGGCAGATCTTGAAGATTTGCGTGCCCAAGTACATTCAACGTGGCAGAACATTCGTCAGACAACTAATAGTAACCTCATTGATAGCATGCCAAGACATGTACATTTGTGTATTTCTGCAGCTGGTGCTCAATACTGAGTACATTGAGATGTTTTGAATATTTTATTTCCATTTTTTTGGGCCGCAGATTAGAATAACTACTGTGTGGGGAGATAACTACTGTGTGGGGCTATAAGGGGGTATATCTACTGTGTGGGGACAATAAGGAGGTATATCTACTGTGTGGTGACAATAAGGAGGTATATCTACTGTGTGGGGACAATAAGGAGGTATATCTACTGTGTGGGGACAATAAAGAGGTATATCTACTGTGTGGGGACAATAAGGAGGTATATCTACTGTATGGGGGCACAAATGGGACTGGGCGGGATTGGGTGTGTATAGACAGGCATTGGGTGGGGTTAGGAGTGTGGCTTAGTGTAAAAAAAAAAAACACATTTCTGCTGATATTGTCCCTCCTTGGGCATTTTAAAAGTTGGGGGAATGCTGATTGAGTTCACATAAAACACAATAAATCACAACATTTAACATAAGAACATTGCATTAACTCTTTGGAAATAATTAACCCTTTGCAGTAGTCCTCTGTGGTATTGCATGGGGTCCCCGTGGTCAGACTCCCACAGATATTTTTTTCCCTATCATATGCTTCTATGTCGACTGCGATGTAATACAAGCGATACATTCCCTTTAAACAGCTGATCATGGGGGTGCTGGCAGTCTGGGCCTCACTGATCTGATATTGATGTCCTATGCTGAGGATTTGTCATCAATATTACAAAATCGGACAACCCATTTAAAGTGTAATTATTGTTCTATTTTTATTGGTGTAATGTGTAGGGGCAGTGATATTGACCATTTTTGTAATATACTTTATTGAAATCGTACATTTCTATTAGAAAAATAGCTCTACAGTGGCCCATTTTGAGCCTTAGCAACGCTCCTCTGTCTTCTGTTTACATAACACAGTCAGTGTTAGCAAGTCTCCACTGTTATATAAACAGAAGACAGAGGAGCGTTGCTAAGGCCACTTAGGCCACTTTAGAGCTATTTTTCTAATAGAAATGTACGATTTCAGTAATTAAAGTATATTACAAAAATGGTCAGTATCACTGTCCCTATACATTACACAAATAAAAATAGAATGGTAGTTACACTTTAAGTACATATTAGTCATTGATTCCAGCACTGAACAGATGTCAAACAGCTAACTGATGGTGAAAGTTTTTCTTCTGACATCAGTGCTGGGACTGACGGAGATTACGGATGTCACCATGACAGAAATCAACTGATGTATTTTTGATCACAGCAGAATCCCATTGAAGTTAATGGGTTTCCTAGAGCCACAGAATAACAAGTGGATACGGTGGGATGAACTCAACTATAAGGGATTTAAGGAATTTCTGTGCTCTGAATAGAAATAGATACAGATCCTGTAACTATGGAAGTTACGAGACATTTTATCAATGAGGTTCTCATGGTGTCTCCTCTGGAATCCTTAGAATGTGACATCTCACATGTTCTATATGGAGTCAGATGCCATCTGTGAGCATTGTCACAGGCTGGAGACTGATAGCGAGAGTATGTTCTGAGAAGTGTCGTCTGACAATGAATGTGCCCGTTCCCAGAACCGTCCCTTATCTCATTACATCCGCCATGTTGTCCCCTGTGATATATCACCTGAACGTGACTTTCAGTCATGTAACTCCAGGTGATGTCACTCTGCAAATATTAGTGACATTTTATCGACAGCAGAAATAATTGACACCACAGTGCAGTGACATCACCACTAAATCATTATAATATATAGAGATGATATGCAAGAATTGATCATTAATGACTGAAAAATGGACTTTTCCCTACAATCAGAAAATCCCCAATCACTTCAGTCTTACTCGTTGTCAAAATTCTCTCCATGCCTCCTTAGTTTATACTTGTCAACTCTCTCCGAATGTCTGGAAGACTCCCCAGAAAGAGGAGGCATCTACCAGACTCTTGAGCGAGCAAACCTTCTGACACTGGCTAGGGCATTCGAACAATGGGGGTCATTTACTAAGAACGGTGTTTTACATTCCCCTTCTGGAAGAATATCTGACCAATTTATTAGGAGGCACACACTTTGCAACAAATTTGTCGCATTTTTGCTGTGTGTCCGCCAGAAACTGAAGTCTACTCCAGCCAGGAGGTGGAGTAAGTTAGAGGTTATCCCATTAATAATGTAAAAAATGAAAATCAGATATCATATAGTACATGACAGTCTCTTTCTAACAAACGTAGGACCAGTCCTGTACTTCACATAGATCCAGAGATCTGCCCATTCATTGCGGCAATTGTTCTGCACTTTCTCAGGGGGAGTGTCCTTTCAGCTGCAGCTGGTGGCAGTTGAAGGATGGAACTAAGTAAATGTGTCAACCTCAGTGAGCTGGACTGAGAATTTAGAAAAAGGACCAACAGCATGTGGCGTTATACAGATAGGTTTCAGTGAGTAACTCAATTGCTTCTTCACACCTTCTGCTAAGCTCTACGCACGTTTTTGAAGAGTGACCAGTGTTGCAAAGCACAAAAAGTTCCCAAATTTTTGTACAAAATGCCCTTTGTGCCAAGTTTTGCAACTTTTTAAAACTTTTTTAAGCCATGATACACAACCCCCATAATCTGTGTTTTCTCACCCATAAGTGATCTGCAAGACTGCACAAATGAGTAAAGATGAGTATCCGCAAAGTATGGTCTTGGGTCTGTATTTCTTTGGATGTCAGAGGGCTCTATGTGTATATAGTGGCTGTGATTTGTATATAAGGGGTCTAAATTGAGGGGGTCTGCATTTGTTTTGGGGGTTTGGTATAGGGTCTGTATTTATTTAGTCAGTAAGGTCTGGGGTCAGTATTTTTTAAGGGGTTTTTATTCATTTTTGGACTTGATGAAAAGGGTCATATGCACTATTTGTGATTCTGATGCCGCAGGTTTGCTAGCCGTGTCCATCACATGACCAGTGACCAGGACAGGTATTGATCCACTGGGGAATAAACAATGAAGATTCCTAATCCAGTGACATCAAGCAGATTTCCTGAAAACTTTGAGGAATTGTTAAAGTATATTGTAAACCTGTATAATATTCCATCATACACTGAATGACCTTTATTTGCCAAATCAGCACTACCCCTTTAAGGTACTTTTATGTCATATCTAAGGGCAGCCATTTTGGATAACACTCAGCTTTCCCAGGAAGAGTTATAATTAAGAAATAGCTGAACAGATTGGAAGAGATGAGGATGTATTCTTATTTAAGAAGTGATTTTCAGTTTGGTATTCATTAAAAAAAAGAAGTGGATACTTGGATTCTCAGTCATTCAACCACATAGATGGACGGAGCAGCGACGATGAAAGTTGTAATCACAGAGATGACAGTTCCTGCCGGCAGCAGCCACAGCACAGACCCCATAGCGGGCAGCGGCAGACTATCTACTGCTCAGAAGTGTTAATTTAAAGCTCTACAGCCTAATCTGCTGGTGCTGACAAGTAACATAGCATTCCTGCAGCACATGACATTTCTACACTAATGATCCACATGTAATGTCTGCTGCTCCTGGAGGACAGATGAAGATGCAAAATCTAATTTTATATATATATTTATTCTCCTCAATACCAAGAAAGACGAGCTGTAAGGTTATGCAAACTGAGGAAGTAAAATCCGCAGATGATTAAAGCACCTAGCTCAAATCTGTGGCATGTGGGAGGGGCATTAAAGCCAGACTGGAAGCCATAACCATGACAAACCTTAAAAATCCGACCAAGTTGTGTGGGATGAATTTCTGATGCTTCCTGTTCGTCTACTTGACAGTTTTCACCACCTGTTGCAAACTGAGAGGGACAGAATTTCTGATAGACCTAGGTTTATCACTCCGGCAGATCTCTACGCACCTAGGTTTGCATGCCCAAGTGCATTCAGTATGGCAGAACATTCCTCAGACAACCATTAAAGGGGTATTCTCATCTTAGCTAGGATATGCCCCCATTGTCTTATAGGTGCGGGCAGGGCCGGCGTCAGCACCCGGCATACCCGGGCAAGTGCCGGGGCCCAGTGCTCCTGGGGGGGCCCACTGCTCTGCTATGAGCGCTTCCATCAATACAGATGGAAGCGCTCATTGCTGGAGCACAGGGACCTTACTCACATGAAAGCCGCATGCAGAGTCCAGCTGTCCCTGTCCCCCTAACAAGCTTCGGTGCTGTGGAGCTTCGGACACGCCCCCTCTTCACTCCAGCAGAGCAGCAGTTACTTTACAAGCCTCAGACACGCCCCCTCTACACAGGACGTGCTGCTGCCTGAGGAGGAGAGAGATCCCAGGAGCAGCAGTGTGAAGAGATGCAGACAGCCTGTAAGTGAGTCTGCACTGGGACTGACTCTTCTGTATGGGACAGGAGGGGGGTCAGGGAACTCTTTATACTGCTGTTGGATGCCGTAAAGAAGCAGCAGCAGTTTAGTTTTACTGCCTCATGAAGCAGTTTGCCTCCATGACACCTGCCCCCCCCCCATATCCTGTCCTATGTCATCCTCATGGAGTCCCTGCTGTCTCTTTTCCTCCCTCATGTATACAGAGCTCCTGTTTCACCTTCCTTTCTCTTATTGCTGCACAGACCTGCCCCACACTTCTTGTATAAATCCCCCTCAGAGCCCCTTCCACCTACTTTTGTCCTCCCCTCTTGTCCATTCAGGGCCCTGGGCCCCTGTCTCTCTCCTCTGCCTCTCATAATGGTGGTGTATAAACTGCAAGCACCATAATGACCTTCTAACGTCTCAGGGTCACGTGACTGTGCCCCCCACCCCATACTGTGCCCCCTTATACCCTGCATTGTGCCCTTTTACCATACCCTGTACAGTGTCCCTAGTCATTCCCTGTACTCTGCCCTCTTATACCCTTTTATCTGGTCACTGTATGGCGGTGCTATCCAGTTATTGTATGGCGGTTTTATCTGGTCACTGTATGGAAGTATGCAGTCACTGTATGGCGTTGTTATCCGGTGACTATATCCCCTTCCCTGCCCACGCCACCTTTTTTAGACCTGGCAAGAGTGGGGAAAAGTTGCAGATTACGGCGCAAAGGTCCTGTGCGCCACAATCTGTGTCAGAAATCCGCCTAAGGGTCCATTCACACGTCCGTGTGTGTTTTGCGGTCCGCACATGGCCGGCTCTATTATAGAGATGCCTTTTCTTGTCCGTGGCTCCGGACAAGAATAGGACATGTTCTATATTTTTGCGGGGCCGCGGACCGGAAGTGCGGATGCGGACGGCACAATGTGTGCCGTCCGCATCTTTTTGCAGCTCCATTGAAAATGAATGGGTCCGCACCCGTTCCGCAATTTTGCGGAACGGATGCGGACACATTCTGCGGACGTGTGAATGGACCCTAATATAGATGCATTTCTGTTTAATAAATGAACCCCTAATTGTCTTATTATTCTAGGGTACAGCTGATATCTTTATAGTATATAGACTCCAGTGTATTACACTGTGCCCTGTATTTCCCAATAGATAAATGATCCTTGGGAAACACAGTCCTCACCCCTGACCACCAGGACCAGGTTCTGCGCTGTCAGTACATGGCAAATGTGATGTGCTGCACATTTGTATACAGTACCTTTTTTTTTAATCAATGTATACATCAAACGGATAGAAAAACGTGATGTGAACCCACTGGCGGGTGGGGCGGGGCGATGGGGGGGTTGAGGTGTTTGTAAAAAATTTGCTGTGGGGGCCACTGCATTATTCTGAATGGGAGTGACTGGGGGTCATTATTCTGAATGGGGGTGACGGGGGTCATTATTCTGAATGGGGGTGACTGGGGGTCATTATTCTGAATGGGGGTGACTGGGGTCATTATTCTGAATGGGGGTGACTGGGGTCATTATTCTGAATGTGGGTGACTGGGGGTCATTATTTTGAATGAAAGGCCACTGTGGGGTCATTATACTCTGTGGGGGGCCCACTGAGATTTATCGCCCAAGGGCCCACATAAACCTGGAGCCAGCCCTGGGTGCGGGTCCCACCGCTGGGACCCGCACCTATATCCAGAACGGAGCGGGGAGCGCTGCACCTGGAGGACCCCTGGTTTCCGGGGGTCCGGCCACCACCAGGCGCAGCTCCCTGCTGCGCTCATAGAAATGAATGGGAGCGCAGCGCGCAAGCGCGGCCATCGCTCCCATTCATTTCTATGGAGCCGACGGAAGTAGCCGAGCCAGCGCTCGGCTATTTTCGGTGGCCCCATAGAAATGAATGGAGGGCGGCTGCGCATGCGCAGTGCGCCCTCAATCAGTTCGGGGGCTCCGTTCTGGATATAGGTGGTGCGGGTCCCAGCGGTGGGACCCGCACCTATAAGACAATGGGGGCATATCCTAGCGATATGCCCCCATTGTCTAAAATGAGAATAACCCTTTAATAACCTCATTGATAGCATGCTAAGACATGTAAATATGTGTATTTCTGCGGCTGGTACTCAATACTGAGTATATTGAGAGGTTTTGAATATTTCGTTTCCATTTTTTGGGAGCTATAGAGTGGAATGACTACTGTGTGGGGCATTAACGGGGCACAACTACTGTGTGGGGACAATAAGGGGTATATCTGCTGTGTGGGGGCACAAATGGGACTGGACGGGATTGGGTGGGGTTAGGGGCGTGACTGAGTGTCAAAAAGAATTTCGGCTGATATTGTCCCGCCTTGGGTATTTTAAAAGTTAGGGGTATGCTGATGCAGTGCTTTTGAGTTCACATAAAAAACAATAAATCACAACATTTGATATGAAAACATTGCATTAACTGTTTGGAAATAATTAACCCTTTGTATTATGGGAAGTACCCTTTAAAGGGGTTATCCCATGATTAATGTAAAAAATTATAATCAGACACCATATAGTACAAGAGTATAGTATCTCTTTTTAACAAAGCTAGAACCACCCCTGTACCTTACATGGAACCAGTAATCTCCCCATTCATTTCTCTGCTAGATTTATATTAAAGGGGTTCTCCGGAAATTAAGAAAATGAAAATACGTAAATATTACTTTATTATAAATATATTCCCAAGTACCTTTCATAAGTTATAGTGGCTCGTTTTTTCTAGGGAGCAAAGATTAGGAGAAACAAAATGACCGCCGTCCTGTTATTACACACAGAACCTGTTCTGATCATACAGCAGGAGAAGTTACTTTACAACACTGAGGTAAAGAGCTACCTGATCCTCCTCTTCTACTTGTCAGGGATTATGATCCTGACTACAGTTTAATAGAATATTTAGCTGAATCTTTGTGGGAATGGAGTTCACAAGGAGACATGAAGTACAGTGAGGACGGACAGGACAGACTATGGTGATGGAGACTGCATACAATGGCTGCTGCTCATCAGCCACATCTGCTCATGAACTCAATTCCTACAGAGATTCAGCTAAAGATCTTATCATCTCTATTCAGGATCATAATCCCTGACAATCAGAGCAGAGAGGAGGATGAGGCAGCTCTTTCACTCAGTGTTGTGAAGTAACTTGTCCTCCGGTGTGATTAGGACAGGTTTTGTGTGTACTAATAGGACGGCGGCCATTTTGTTTCTCCTAATCATTGCTTCCTGGACAAAATGGGCCATTATAACTAATGAAAGGTATTTGGAAATATATTTACAACAAAGTAATATTTAAGTATTTTCATATTCTTAATTCCCGGAGAACCCCTTTAAGCTGACAGCTCAGGGGGAGTGTCTTTTCTGCTGCAGCTAAGGGGGTGTGTCTCAGCTCTCCCTATCACAGCTCAGGAGGCAGTTGAAGGATGAAACTGAGCATGTGCGGCCATCTCAGTGAGCAGGTCAAAGAAATAAGAAAAAAACAATCAGCAGGTGGCGCTATACAGGTACATTTTATGAAATAGTTCAGCAGCTATACAAAACTTTTAATTACATGCAATTACAAAAGTATTCAGATCCAGGGGCTGGTTTGAAAAATGTTGAATATTTTTCGTGGGACAATCCCTTTAAATGATAAATTGCTTCTACTATACTACTATGCAATCCTTCTATAATATAGAGTAAGAGGCCATGACTCCATTTTGTCTATTTCCCCCAGTCGCCTGCATCTTCAGTCTTCTCTTAATCTTTTCTAACTGTGGAAGCAATTTTTTTTTTTTACTTTGCAGATTTAATTGTTGCATTGAATAATATCCACATATGTTATTTCCAGCCGCTGGATCTGCCCTTGTAATGATAATTTCATCCATTTATGAGTCACCCTCTGAGAGGAGCTGAACATTTTTTGCTTCCGTATAAACTGCTGATGCAGGGGATTCTGCTTGCATCATTTTACAAAATAAGACCAGCTTTGTATATCTCATCAAACACACGATAATTGAGATGAGGCATGAGGGGCTGACATACTTTTATCATAAAATATCCAGCGCTGCCTCTTAATAAAACTTCAAAAATTTCATCCTTAAAAAATCTGAATAAAATATATAAATACATGTCGTTAGTCATGGCTAAACACATACAAAGTGAACATACTAATAAAAAAAATGAATCTATCACATGATGTTCAGGGGGGATAGCTGAGGTCTGCTTCATATATATCAGATGTGTCTAGCCATCTACATCAGGCTGGGAGCTGGACACAACCATACCTCCCAACTTTTGAAAAGAAGGAAAAGGGACATTATGTGTGGCGCACAATTATTTTTCATACTAGGCCACGCCTCTAACTCCGCCCAAAACGTAACTATACACACCTAATCCAACCCAGTCCCCTAAATGCCCCCATATAGTAATTATTCCCCCTTTATGCCACCACACAGTAGTTATGCCAACATTGCGCCCCCTTCACAGGTTATCTTCACTGGAGACAACTGTTGACGTTATTTAGATACGTATCCCATACATATAATTCTAATCACTGCCTGGTAGGATGCTAAAAAACAAAATAATAAAGTTTTATTAAATTTTTAAACTAAAAATACGGGGGGAGATAGAGAGAGGAAGAAGAAACGAATGCCTCTTCCACCTCCATGTATCCCAGGCACACCACTCAAATTCTTGATATATTAATTTATTATGTATCAGGATAGTTTCCTATACTCTAGGTGTATTTTCCGCTGAAATATTGCACCAGAGCTAGTGGTGTCAGATGGTGCCTACTGATCTCTCTTAGGCTGTGACACTTGTTGATTTGTTCCCACCATTGCCCAGCAAATGTAGAATAGAGACCAAGTGTAGGCAGGCGTAGTCTTGTAATAAACCAGGTATTTATCTTAGGACTAACCTATGATTCAAACATTAGCCATAGCCTGTGTGTTACAAGTGTCAACTGCAATCCGGGCTATTGTTATATTGTAACAAATCTTGCTACAAATATCTCCACTTCTCTAATTATTCATTACCAATAAACCTCGTTATCCCTACATCTTTGGCCACAGAGCTCAACGCGTTTCAACAGTATTTCAACTGTTTCATCAGGAGCTATTATGCTGATACGAGGAGAAAAGATAGACAAGTAGTCATGAACTTCGCCGATGGTGCTCTGTTCATTAGAAAAACTATCGAGGTGGATAGTAAAAGTATAAAGACCGCTAGCGTTTCCCACTGATGGTGTGAGAACGCAGATTGTGCCTAGATATGTGCCCCCTCACAGTACTTATGTCCACATTGTGACCCCTTCATCTTAGTCATGCCATGTTCACCCTTCATAGTAATGAGGCCCAGATATGGGCCCCCATCACCGTAGTTATGCCCACATGTGCCTCTTTCACAGTACCTATACCCAGATGTGCTCCCTTCACAGTACTTATGCCCGAATATGTAACCCCTTACAGTAGTTTTGCCCAGATATGTGCCCCCTCACAGTAGTTTTGCTTTGATATGTGCCCCCCCACAGTAGATAGGCCCAGATATGTGGCCCCCAGTCGGCAGCTTGGTATATAACGCATTAATTAACTGTATTAAGTCCCCCTCCTGAATTAAACTGTATCGCTGTCAGCAATGCAGTTGAGTACTGCAACGGGGCAGGAAACCATCAGCTCTGTTCACCCCAATAGGCCTTAATCCTAGTAGATTTGCTCATAGGCCTCAGGCCTCGAATACCTAAGGCTTATGAGGCTGTAAATCCCGGGGCAGGCAGGCACAATGACATCATCATGCACACCCGAGGCAGAACGCAGCAAAGTGGGACGTTCCTGGCAAATTCGGGATTGTTGGCAACCATGCTAGACTGGAAGTAGTCTGCAGGCTGCATTGCGGACAGTGGGGAACATAACTTGGTGAATTTTGGGGAGTATTAGTTTTTTTTCCAATCCTGGCCACTTGGGGATATTAGTACTGGGGGCAAAGTGGGAGATATTATTACTGAGCACTGGGCACTGTGAGGGACATAATTACTTGGGAGGCACTGTAGGGAACATTACTACTGGGGTGGGCACTGTGGGGAACATTATGACTGGGGTGGGTACTATGGGGAACATTACGTTTGGGGAGTGGCACTGTGTGGAACATTACTGCCAGCACTATAGGGGGCATTACTGGGGGCAACATGAGGGAGTTTTAACACCGGGGAATGCATAAGGGGCATTACTGGAAGCATCTACTGGAAGCAATACTGGGCCACTACAGGCGCATCACTGGGGGCACTATAAGGGGCCTTACTGGAGGCACTGGGGGCATGTAAATACTGGGGACATTATTATTACTTGGGACACTATAGGGGACATTATTTATACTGGGGCACTATATTGGTATTTTTACTGGGGGTACAATAGAGGGGTATTAATGTTGGAGGCACTATAGGGTCATTTTTATTATTAGGGACATTTTAGAGGACATTATTTCTGGGGGCACTACACATGCATTAATACTGGGAGCAGAAATGGAGGGATTATTATTACTTAGGGCATTTTAGGGGACATTATTATTCCTGGAGGGTACTATAGGTGGCATTATTATTGCTTGAGGAAATAAACCACAATGCAGCAGAACTCTGCAAACACAAATAATGTACAATAATGCCATAGTCATATAAAAAATTCTGGTGCTAGTACTACGCTTATTTTGCTAAATTGAGAATCTTGGCAAATCATTTTGTACAAAATATTTGAGCCTGTCTGCCATGCGTCAAGGCGTTCTCTTTAAGACGGGAACCTAACACTAATTTCTACCTGTTATGTGCCATAATGGCCACCATAAAATTCAGGGAGTGTTGGCTCCACATGTATGCTGGGTCCATTCTGCCTTTGCCATTTTTGGTGCCTTAAAGGCCTCCATTAAATCCAGGGATGCAGGTACCAACATGCATGCCGAGCCCACTATATACTTCTCCTGGTGCCTCACAGCTTCCAATACATATACTGAGAGCAGGATACAGCTTTATACTTACTTAATCAGAGTAAGTATAAAGCTGTATCCTGCTCTCAGTATATGTACTGGAAGCTGTGAGGCACCAGGAGAAGTATAGAGTGGGCTCAGCATGCATGTTGGTACCTGGATTTAATGGAGGCCTTTAAGGCACCAAAAATGGCATAACAGGTAGAAATTAGTGTTAGGTTCCTGTCTTAAAGAGAACACCTTGACGCATGGCAGACAGGCTCAAATATTTTGTACAAAATGATTTGCCAAGATTCTCAATTTTGCAAAATAAGTGTAGTACTAGCACTAGAATTTTTTTATATGACTATGGCATTATTGTACATTATTTGTGTTTGCAGAGTTCTGCTGCATTGTGGTTTTTTTCCTCAAGCAATAATAATGCCACCTATAGTACCCTCCAGTAATAATACACTGCATTGTGTTTTTTTTCCTTTGTGTCTCTAGCCATGGCAGCGTGCACCTGCACTTTGGATGTGCTGACTGACCCCCTTTTTTGCAATTATTATTGCTTGAGGCACTATAGGGACTTTATTACTACTGGGGGCACTAATTGTATTTAGGCATTATTATTAATGGAGGCATTTTAGGGTGCACTATTACTACTGGACAGTATAGTATTTCGGGCATTGGGGAGCACAGCAGACACAGTATTGGGGTGGCAGTCGGATGACACTTATGGGACTCCAGGATGGAGAGTTTGAAGATAGGAAGGATAATGGAAATGTGAGGAATCTAAGGTGTCTGTATGAGAAGATGTGTCTGAAATACTTTGTAAAAGTGGTCTGGGCCAAATGGAGAAGAAAAGGAATGGAAACAGAAGAGACATCACTGAATATAAGAGATAGGTAGTGCTGTATTCTCCTGTATGTTTGGTGGTGCTGACAAGCAGTATACTGTTGATAGAGCTGGCTTGCTGCTGAGACCTGCAGAATACCTCCTTCATATCTTAAAATACCACAATGCACAATAATCTCAATGTAGAACAAAATACTATCTTAGCAGAAACAAATACCACAGTGCAAAAATATGTTCTGCTGGGACAGTATATTGTGCTGCAGGGTGGTATTTGGTACTTCTGGGCACTGGCGTAACTAGCAGTTGCGACCAGGCCCCTAAGCCAGGGGGGCCCAGAGGGCCCCCCATGCCAGTGGTGCTCTACTTTTCCCTTTATAAAATGCAGTGCATCTTATAAAGGGAATACTAGTGAGCGCTTCCATAATGGAAGCGCTCACTAGCCTGCAGGAGGAGGGGGAGTGAAGCGCTCGTAGTGCTGTACAGTACTTACCCCTCCTCCTGCTCTCTCTTCCTGAGGCCCGCGCTGCTGTCTCCTGGCTGCCTGCAACGTCAGGACGTACAGAGCGCACTCTGACCTGACGCTGCAGGAGGTCAGGTGACTGCAGCACGGGCCTGGGAAGAGGTGAGAGCGGGGAGACAGCTTGACAGGGAGAGGAGCGACACAGGAGAGGTAAGGTTATTTATTTGTTTTATTGTCTGATCTGAGGTCTGATATGGGGGCCTAAAGGGGGGTCTGATATTGGGGGCCAGAAGGGGGAGGCTGATATTGGGGGCCTAAAGGGGGGGGCCTGATATTGGGGGCCTAAAGGGGGGTCTGATATTGGGGACCTAAAGGTGGGTATGTTATGGGGCCAGAAGGGGGGTTTGATATGGGGGCCAGAAGGGGGGACTGATATGGGGGCCAGAAGGGGGGTCTGATATGGGGGCCAGAAGGGGGGTCTGACTGGGGGTCTGATTAGGGGCCTGAAGAGTTTAAAGAGGGTTCTGATTGGGGGTCTGAAGGGTCTGACTGGGGGTCTAAAGAGGTCTAATGGGGGCCTGATTGTCTAATGGGGGTCAGATATGGGGTGTTGGAGGTCTAATGGGGGTCAGATATGGGGGTTTGGAGATCTAATAGGGGTCTTATATGGGGGTCTGGAGATGGGGGGGTCTCATCTGGGGTTTGATATGGGGATCTGATCTGAAAGGTAAGGGGATATTGTTTTTCTGTGTGGTACCAGTATTTTCAGGGGGACTGTTTCTGCAGTATAGTTTTTTTTTGGGGGGGGGGACAGGATGGGGTGTTGAGAAGGTGAGAGGATGATGGAAAAGTAGGAAAGTGAGATGTCTGTTTGTTAAACTCTGCAGAGACGAGGCGCGGCTGAAAGAAATCATCATGGCGGTCTGGTCTGACAAGAGAAAAAGAGGAAACAGAACGTCTACATCAGAGAAGAAAAGTCACTGGATGTAAGAGGTACATATGTGGGGATGTATGACCCTGTATGTTCTGTAGTGCTTTATGTAATGTTTTCCAAGTATGTCTTTAAAGGGGTTGTCCGTTTTTTTTTGTACGAGCGCTGCCTTCCCTGCTCTGTTTACTGCTCATCACTGCAAATGCTATGGCGAGCAGGTGAACAGAGCAGAGAAAGCAGCTCTCATGAGCGCTGCCCTCTCTTCAAACAGCTGATCATCGGGGGTGCTGGAGGACCCCGGCCGATCTGATATTGATGACCTACCCTGAGGATAGGTCATCAGTAGTAAAAATAGGACAACCCCTTTAACCCCTTTGCGACATTGGACGTACCAGTACGTCATGGGCGCCAGGTACTTAGCGCAACAGGGCGTACCGGTACGTCATGCATGTTAACCGCCGCTGCTCAGTGCAGCGGGGTTAACATGCTTTAATGGCAGCTGTTAGACACAGTCAGCCATCCATAGTGAAGGCCTCGGGGGGTGCCGTGCACCCCCCATAATGGCGATCGCTGTGAATGGCTGGTCTATTCAGACCAGCCATTCACAGCAGGCTCCGTGTACTCGGCGGGGATAGCGCTATTCTAGCGAATCCCCGCCGAGTGTCAGTATTTAGGGGGAGGTCAGGGTGTCCCCCCCGCCCCCTTGATTGGCGGTGGGCAGATGGGTGGGCAGATGGGCGGCGGGGGGAGACTCGCAATGTGCGGGCGGCTGCCGCGAGTGCCGCCCGCAATAAACTTTCAGGATGGCCGAGCGGTATTCAAGCAGAGTATCAGCATACAGCTGATACTCTGCTTGAAACTGCTGACATCGGTGCTGGCACCGATGTCAGCAGTTTAACCCCTTCCATGCCGCGGTCCGTAGGGACCGCTGTATGGAAGGGGTTAACAGGGAGGGAGCGCTCCCTCCCTCTCCCATCGGCGCTGCGGTGCGCTGGCAGCGCCGATGGTGTGGGCAGATGAGAGGGAGGAAGCTCCCTCTCCCTTCCATCGGGACGCTGCTCTGCTGTGGCAGCGTCCCGATGGTTACCATGGCAACCAGACGCTTTCGTCTGGCTTGCCATGGAAGCCTGTTCAAGCTCCTGCTAAAGGCAGGAGCTTGAACAGGCTATAAGAAAATACACTGCAGTACACTTACAGTGTACTGCAGTGTATTGTAAAATACCAGACCCACTGGTTCTTGAAGAACGCAAGTGGATCTGAGTCAAGAAAGTGGAAAAAAAAAGTTAAAAAAAAAAGTTAAAAAATTGATTAAAAATAAAAAAACCACACAATACATAAACATGTTAGGTTATCGCCACATCCGTAACAACCTGCTCTATAAAAATATTACATTGAGATAGCCCCCCAGGCGAATGCTGTAAAAAAAATAAAATAAAAAAA
>ONZH01012317.1:0-57597 GCA_900303285.1 Rhinella marina
AAGAGAGAGGTGGGAGAGAGAGCGCTGGAGAGAGAGCGAGGGAAGGAAAGAGAGAGCGTGGGGAGAGAGAGCGCTGGAGAGAGAGCGAGGAGGAAAGAGAGAGGTGGGGAGAGAGCGCTGGAGAGAGCGAGGGAAAGAGAGAGGTGGGGAGAGAGCGCTGGAGGGAGAGCGAGGAAGGAGAGAGAGGTGGGGAGAGAGAGCTGGAGGGAGAGCGAGGAAAGAGAAAGGTGGGGAGAGAGAGCGAGGGAAGGAAAGAGAGGTGGGGGAGAGAGTGCTGAGAGAAAGCGAGGGAAAGAGAGAGGTGGGGAGAGAGCGCTGGAGGAGAGCGAGGGAAGGAAAGAGAGAGGTGGGGAGAGAGCGCTGGAGGGAGAGTGAGGGAAAGAGGTGGGGAGAGAGAGCGCTGGAGAGAGAGCGACGGGAAGAGAGAGGTGGGGAGAGAGCGCTGGAGGGAGAGTGGGGGAAAGAGAGAGGTGGGGAAAGAGAGAGGTGGGGAGAGAGAGCGCTGGAGAGAGAGCGAGGATGAGAGAGCGCTGGAGGAGAGAGAGGGAAGGAAAGAGAGAGGTGGGGAGAGAGAGCGCTGGAAAGAGAAAGGTGGGGAGAGAGAGCGAGGGAAAGAGAGAGGTGGGGAGAGAGAGCGAGGGAAGGAAAGAGGTGGGGAGAGAGAGCGAGGGAAGGAAAGAGAGAGGTGGGGAAAGAGCGCTGGAGGGAGAGCGAGGGAAAGAGAGGTGGGGAGAGATAGCGCTGGAGGGAGAGCGAGGGAAAGAGAGAGGTGGGGACAGAGAGCGCTGGATGGAGAGCGAGGGAAGAGAGGTGGGGAGAGAGAGCGAGGGAAGAGAGGTGGGGAGAGAGCGCTGGAGGGAGTGCGATGGAAGGAAAGAGAGCGCTGGAGGGAGAGCGATGGAAGGAAAGAGAGAGAGCGCTGGAGGGAGAGCGATGGAAGGAAAGAGAGGTGGGGAGAGAGCGCTGGAGGGAGAGCGAGGAAAAGAGAGAGGTGGAGGGAGAGCGAGGGAAGGAAAGAGAGGTGGGAGAGAGAGCGATGGAGGGAGAGCGATGGAAGGAAAGAGAGGTGGAGAGAGAGCGCTGGAGGGAGAGCGAGAGGTGGGGAAAGAGAGCGAGGGAAAGAGAGAGGTGGGGAGAGAGAGCGCTGGAGGGAGAGCGAGGAAAAGAGAGAGGTGGAGGAGAGGAGGGAAGGAAAGAGAGAGGTGGGGAGAGAGAACGATGGAGGGAGAGCGCTGGAGGGAGAGCGAGGGAAAGAGAGAGGTGGGGGAGAGAGAGAGCGCACATATAGACTGCACTTTAT
The DNA here is from genome assembly GCA_900303285.1 of Rhinella marina. Lineage (NCBI taxonomy): Eukaryota > Metazoa > Chordata > Amphibia > Anura > Bufonidae > Rhinella > Rhinella marina. Next base: position 1,301 of record ONZH01012317.1, read on the forward strand.
ACTGGGATATCCGGCACACGTAGGCCGCACTTTATACTGGATTACCGGCACACGTAGGCCGCACTTTATACTGGGATTATCCGGCACACATAGGCCGCACTTTATACTGGATTATCCGGCACACGTAGGCCACACTTTATACTGGGATTATCCAGCACACGTAGGCCGCACTTTATACTGGGATTATCCGGCACACGTGGCCGCACTTTATACTGGGATTATCCAGCACACGTAGGCCGCACTTTATACTGGGATTATCCAGCACACGTAGCCGCACTTTATACTGGATTATCCAGCACACGTAGGCCGCACTTTATACTGGATTATCCGGCACACGTAGACCGCACTTTATACTGGGATTATCCGGCACACGTAGGCGCACTTTATACTGGGATTATCCGGCACACGTAGGCCACACTTTATACTGGGATTATCCAGCACACACGTAGGCCACACTTTATACTAGGATTATCCGGCACACGTAGGCCACACTTTATACTGGGATTATACCAGCACACGTAGGGCCACACTTTATACTGGGATTATTACGGCCACTTTATACTGGGATTATCCGGCACACGTAGGGATTATCCGGCACACTAGGCCACACTTTAATACTGGGATTATCCGCACACGTAGGCCGCACTTATACTCCGGCACACGTTTTTATACTGGGATTATCCGGCACACGTAGGCCACACTTTATACTGGGATTATCCGGCACACGTAGGCCACACTTTATACTGGATATCCGGACACGTTTAGCCGCACTTTATACTAGGATTATCCGGCACACGTAGGCCACTTTATACTGGATTATCCGGCACACGTAGGCCGCACTTATACTGGATTATACACTTTATACTGGGATTATCGGCACACGTAGGCCACACTTTATTACTGGATTATCCGGCACACGTAGCCGACTTATACTGGGATTATCGCCACACGTAGCCACACTTTATACTGGATTATCCGGCACACGTAGGCCACACTTTATACTGGGATTATCCGGCACACGTAGGCCGCACTTTTACGGCTATCCGGCACACGTAGGCCACACTTTATTACTGGGATTATCCGCACACGTAGGCCACACTTTATACTGGATTATCCGGCACACGTAGGCCACACTTTATTACTGGGATTATCCGGCACACGTAGGCCACACTTTATACTGGGTTTATCCGGCTAGGATTATCGGCACACGTTACACTTTATACTGGATTATCCGGCACACGTAGGCCGCACTTTATACTGGGATTATCCGGCACACGTAGGCCACACTTTATACTGGGATTATCCGGCACACGTAGGCCACACTTTATACTGGGATTATCCGGCACACGTAGGCCGCACTTTATACTGGGATTATCCGGCACTTTATAGGCCCACGCCACAGGGATTATCCGGCACACGTAGGCTAGGCTTATACTTAGGAATTATCCGGCACATGTAGGCTGTAGATGTCACCTGTATGTGACCAACGCCCTGGGCCACTGGTTTTGAGGTGTGACCGGGGGTCTAGACCCCCCCTCCGCAGACTACTGGATGGCGGCAGCCTCAGGCAGCGGTATCACAATCCGTCTTTGCTGACAGCCCGATGAGAAGCGTTTTGTTGGAAATTGCTTTGCAATCATTAATTGCGCAGAAGGATAAGAGGGGGGAGCGGCTCCGGTTTCGGCTGACCTCCATCCAGAGAGGGGCTTTAAACGATTCAAATTGCAGGAAGACAGAAAGCCCCCCTACAGCTGCAATCACGCTGAAAGCAGGGACGCCGTACTCGCCGCCTTCCGCCTCGCAAACGATTTGGGGTAATTTCTCGGAGGAGCGGACGTTACACAAATGGACTCATCGTTCGCCTTTTATTTGCATGCTGTTTGCATTGTCCGCTTCTGCCTTGTTATAGAGCTGCAGATTGTAAGCTCCTCAGCCCGCTGGGCACCGTTCAGAATAATGGCGAGGGTTAATTCCGGATCGGTCGCTGACTGTTCTTTTCTCCATGTTTTAAATGATAATAGAAGCTGAATGTGAATGTTTGAAGTGCAGATCCTGGAGATATTCATATTAATACGGGGCCCAGCGGGGGGCGAGCACGCGGGGGGCGGCGGGAGGACACAGCCCCTCCCCTTCAGCGCAGATTAATATTTTGTGCTGTATATGGCATGTGCATCCACACCGACGGCGTGAGAACACGGGCTTATTGGCTGCGTATTTTCTGGGCTTTCTTACCCCGAGCTGCACATTGTTTCCTGACAACTGCATGCAGACAGGGATTTGTGTGGAGTCAGGGTTGTCAGCCAAATGGGAAAAAAATCTAAATGGCTGATTTAATGTTTTTTGGTTGCTTCGCCTCCTACAAAAAAATTGAATAAAAAGTCATTCACACCCCAGAATGGAATCAACAAAATGTACAGGTCGCCTCACTAAAAACAAGCCCTCATACAGATCAGTACACATAAAATAAGTCCAGAAAGTAAAACTATATAAATGTGGTATCTCTGTAATCGTACTGACCCAGAGAATGAAGAGAACAAAACCCATAAAACTATATAAATGTGGTATCACTGTAATCGTACTGACCTGGAGAATGAAGAGAACAGGTCAGTTTTATCTCATAGAGAACACTGTAAAAACAAAACCCATAAAACTATATAAATGTGATATCACTGTAATCGTACTGACCTGGAGAATGAAGAGAACAGGTCAGTTTTATCTCATAGAGAACACTGTAAAAACAAAACCCATAAAACTATATAAATGTGGTATCTCTGTAATCGTACTGACCCAGAGAATGAAGAGAACAAAAACCCATAAAAACTATATAAATGTGATATCCACTGTAATTGTACTGACCGGAGAATGAAGAGAACAGGTCAGTTTTATCTCATAGGGAACACTGTAAAAACAAAACTATAAAACTATATAAATGTGGTATCACTGTAATCGTTACTGACCCGGAGAATGAAGAGAACAGGTCAGTTTTATCTCATAGAGGAACACTGTAAAAACAAACCCATAAAACTATATAAATGTGGTAATCACTGTAATCGTACTGACCCGGGAGAATGAAGAGAACAGGTCAGTTTTATCTCATAGAGAACACTGTAAAAACAAAACCCATAAAACTATATAAATGTGGTATCACTGTAATCGTACTGACCCGGAGAATGAAGAGAACAGGTCAGTTTTATCTCATAGGGAACACTGTAAATACAAAATCCATAAAACTATATAAATGTGGTATCACTGTAATCGTACTGACCCAGAGAATCAAGAGAACAGGTCAGTTTTATCTCATAGGAACACTGTAAAAACAAAAACCCATAAAACTATATTAAATGTGGTATCACTGTAATCGTACTGACCGGAGAATGAAGAGAACAGGTCAGTTTTATCTCATAGGAACACTGTAAAAACAAAACCCATAAAACTATATAAATGTGGGTATCACTGTAATCGTACTGACCGGAGAATTGAAGAGAACAGGTCAGTTTTATCTCATAGGGAACACTGTAAAAACAAAACCCATAAAAACTATATAAATGTGGTATCACTGTAATCATACTGACCCAGAGAATGAAGAGAACAGGTCAGTTTTATCTCATAGAGAACACTGTAAAACAAAACCAGTAAAACTATATAAATGTGGTATCACTGTAATCGTACTGACCGGAGAATGAAGAGAACAGGTCAGTTTTATCTCATAGGGAACACTGTAAATACAAAATCCATAAAACTATATAAATGTGGTATCACTGTAATCGTACTGACCCAGAGAATCAAGAGAACAGGTCAGTTTTATCTCATAGGGAACACTGTAAAAACAAAACCCATAAAACTATATAAATGTGGTATCACTGTAATCGTACTGACCGGAGAATGAAGAGAACAGATCAGTTTTATCTCATAGGGAACACTGTAAAAACAAAACCCATAAAACTATATAAATGTGGTATCACTGTAATCGTACTGACCGGAGAATGAAGAGAACAGGTCAGTTTTATCTCATAGGGAACACTGTAAAAACAAAACCCATAAAACTATATAAATGTGGTATCACTGTAATTGTACTGACCGGAGAATGAAGAGAACAGGTCAGTTTTATCTCATAGAGAACACTGTAAAAACAAAACCCATAAAACTATATAAATGTGGTATCACTGTAATTGTACTGACCCAGAGAATGAAGAGAACAGGTCAGTTTTATCTCATAGAGAACACTGTAAAAACAAAACCTATAAAACTATATAAATGTGGTATCACTGTAATCGTACTGACCGGAGAATGAAGGGAACAGATCAGTTTTATCTCATAGGGAACACTGTAAAAACAAAACCCATAAAACTATACAAATGTGGTATCACTGTAATCGTACTGACCTGGAGAATGAAGAGAACAGGTCAGTTTTATCTCATAGGGAACGCTGTAAAAACAAAACCTATAAAACTATATAAATGTGGTATCACTGTAATCGTACTGACCTGGAGAATGAAGAGAACAGGTAGTTTTATCTCATAGGGAACACTGTAAAAACAAAACCTATAAAACTGTGGCAGCATTGTGTTTTTTAATAATTGAACACTATATGAAATGTTGTATGCAACCATAAATGGTATCATTAGAAAATACAACTTGTTCCGCAAAATAGAAGCCCTCATACGGCTATTTGAATGGAAAAATAAAAAATGTCTTTGGGAAGGCAGGAAGTAAAAAACGGAAAGCCACCTGGTCTTGAAGGGGTTAAAGTGTTGTCCGCTGCTGAACGGCATCGAGCGGCAGCGCACAATAAACGTAAATGTATGCGCGCCTCTTTAAATATCCCCTGCTGAATTAACCCCGGCCTTTATAGGCAGCGGCCGATCATTATCATAATTAGCTACGATCACACTATCACATGTCGGGACGTGGCCTCCGTTACCGACTGTGAATGAAAATTTACACTCGACTGCACAAAGCGAAATCTCAGCTCAGCGCGCTGTGCCATCTGTGAACCTGGATGCTGGCGGCTCTGCTGGTGCTCACCCAGCTTTCCCAGGCTCCTGAGCAGCCAATCAAGACCAGCTCCTATTTACCAGGGATTTCTGGGATTCTCAGGGGAGACGCTGTACAGCGGAGAAGTATGGCTGTGATCAAGCGTCCCTTCCTTCTGATTTAATGATGTTCCTTCTTCTCCTCCTGGGAGAATAATCCGGTCTGAGACCAACGCGGCGTGAAGGATTTACCAGGCCGATCGTGTCTTGTCTGTGGCTAATCAGTAAAGTGACATCCATCGGAGTGGCAGGTCTGTCAGCACATGACAAGTGTCCGGGCCGCACAGCTTCCTGTGGATTACGTTACCTCGTTAGGGCGGCCGCCTCTCCCGGGGATACAGATGTTTAGACTTTATCTAACCCCCGACTCCTGCACAGGAAAAACCTCATTAAAAGAAATGGTAAAGAAGTCAAACAACAGGATCCATTACATGGCAGCTGCCGCCGGGGCCACACACTGACAGCCGAGGGATGAGTAACAGAGAACACATGTGGGGATCGTTCACATCGGAGGGGGGGGGGATATCCAGCTGCGAGGTTCATGTGGCCCTATTCCTGGCCCCCTGGATGTGACTGCAAACTGTGGCCCCACACCTCACTGTTGTCCTGGTCTCCCCCGGTAAGGCTGCGGCTCTGAACCTCACACCTGTCCTCGTCTCCCCCGGTCAGCTGCGGCTCTGAACCTCACACCTGTCCTCGGCTCACACCTCACTCCTGTCCTCGTCTCCCCGGTCAGGCTGCAGCCCCACACCTCACTCCTGTCCTCATCTCCCCCGGTCAGGCTGCAGCCCCACACCTCACTCCTGTCCTCGTCTCCCCGTCAGGCTGCAGCCCACACTCACTCCTGTCCTCATCTCCCCGGTCAGGCTGCAGCCCCACACCTCACTCCTGTCCTCGTCTCCCCCCGGTCAGGCTGCAGCCCACACCTCACTCCTGTCCTCGTCTCCCCCGGTCAGGCTGCAGCCCCACACCTCACACCTGTCCTCGTCTCCCCCGGTCAGGCTGCAGCCCCACACCTCACACCTGTCCTCGTCTCCCCGGTCAGGCTGCAGCCCCACACCTCACTCCTGTCCTCGTCTCCCCCGGTCAGGCTGCAGCCCCACACCTCACACCTGTCCTGGTCTCCCCCGGTCAGGCTGCGGCTCTGAACCTCACTCCTGTCCTCGTCTCCCCTGGTCAGGCTGCAGCCCCACACCTCACACCTGTCCTCGGTCTCCCCTGGTCAGGCTGCAGACCTGCACCTCACACATGTCCTCGTCTCCCCCGGTCAGGCTGCAGCCCCACACCCTCACACCTGTCCTCGTCTCCCCGGTCAGGCTGCGGCTCTGCACCTCACACCTGTTCTCGTCTCCCCCGGTCAGGCTGCAGCCCCACACCTCACACCTGTCCTCGTCTCCCCCGGTCAGGCTGCAGCCCCCCACCTCACACCTGTCCTCGTCTCCCCCCGGTCAGGCTACAGACCTGCACCTCACACCTGTCCTTGTCTCCCCCGGTCAGGCTTGCAGCCCCAACCTCACTCCTGTCCTCGGTCTCCCCCGGTCAGGCTGCAGCCCCACACCTCACTCCTGTCCTCATCTCCCCCGGTCAGGCTGCAGCCCCACACCTCACTCCTGTCCTCGTCTCCCCCGGTCAGGCTGCAGCCCCCACACCTCACTCCTGTCCTCATCTCCCCCGGTCAGCTGCAAGCCCCACACCTCACTCCTGTCCTCGTCTCCCCGTCAGGCTGCAGCCCCACACCTCACTCCTGTCCTCGTCTCCCCGGTCAGGCTGCAGCCCCACACCTCACTTTCCCCTGTCCCCCCTCGTCTCCCCCCGGTCAGGCTGCAGCCCCACACCTCACACCTGTCCTGGTCTCCCCCGGTCAGGCTGCGGCTCTGAACCTCACTCCTGTCCTCGTCTCCCCCGGTCAGGCTGCAGCCCCACACCTCACACCTGTCCTCGTCTCCCCTGGTCAGGCTGCAGACCTGCACCTCACACATGTCCTCGTCTCCCCCGGTCAGGCTGCAGCCCCACACCTCACACCTGTCCTCGTCTCCCCCGGGTCAGGCTGCGGCTCTGCACCTCACACCTGTTCTCGTCTCCCCCGGTCAGGCTGCAGCCCCACACCTCACACCTGTCCTCGTCTCCCCCGGTCAGGCTGCAGCCCCCCACCTCACACCTGTCCTTGTCTCCCCCGGTCAGGCTGCAGCCTCACACCTCACACCTGTCCTCGTCTCCCCCCGGTCAGGCTACAGACCTGCACCTCACACCTGTCCTCGTCTCCCCCGTCAGGCTGCAGCTCTGCACCTCACACCTGTCCTCGTCTCCCCCGGTCAGGCTGCAGCCCCACACCTCACACCTGTCCTCGTCTCCCCCGGTCAGGCGGCGGCTCCACACCTCACACCTGTCCTCATCTCCCCCGGTCAGGCTGCGGCTCTGCACCTCACACCGGTCCTCGTCTCCCCCGGTCAGGCTGCGGCTTGCACCTCACACATGTCTCGTCTCCTCCGGTCAGGCTGGGGCTCCACACCTCACACCTGTCCTCGTCTCCCCCGCGTCAGGCTGGGGCTCCACACCTCACACCGGTCCTCGTCTCCCCGGTCAGGCTGCGGCTCCACACCTCACACCTGTCCTCGTCTCCCCCGGTCAGGCTGGGCTCCACACCTCACACCTGTTCTCGTCTCCCCCGGTCAGGCTGCAGCCCCACACCTCACTCCTGTCCTCGTCTCCCCCGGTCAGGGCTGCAGCCCCGCACCTCCACACCGGTCCTCGTCTCCCCGTCAGGCTGCGGCTCCACACCTCACACCTGTCCTCGTCTCCCCCGGTCAGGCTGCAGCCCCCACACCTCACACCTGTCCTCGTCTCCCCCGGTCAGGCTGCGGCTCTGCACCTCACACATGTCCTCGTCTCCCCCGGGTTTCAGGCTGCAGCCCCACACCTCACACGGTCCTCGTCTCCCCCGGTCAGGCTGCGGCTCCACACCTCACACCTGTCCTCGTCTCCCCCGGTCAGGCTGCAGCCCCACACCTCACACCTGTCCTCGTCTCCCCCGGTCAGGCTGCGGCTCTGCACCTCACACATGTCCTCGTCTCCCCCGGTCAGGCTGCAGCCCCACACCTCACACCGGTCCTCGTCTCCCCCGGTCAGGCTGCGGCTCCACACCTCACACCTGTCCTCGTCTCCCCCGGTCAGGCTGCGGCTCCACACCTCACTGCCTGTCCTCGTCTCCCCCGGTCAGGCTGCGGCTCCACACAAACCTTGTTTTTACATCTTTTAAGTGAGCGGAGAAGTGACACAGGATAGAGATAGGACCAGGTCTATGACCAGCGGTCGAGGATTTTATGGTCCGTCCCTAATATCATTTAGAAGTTTTTAGAAGCTTTGTTGTAACTTTGATATCTAGGGTCACGTTTTATGTTTTCCTAGCATTTTGCATCATCTCCAGACCGTGCTGCTGAAAAACATGCCAATAAGAATACCGCAACCCAAAAATACATGGAGACGGATTTATTATTACCGTCCCGGAGATGCAGGACTGCATTCACACTGCGCATTCAGCTACGCACTCAGGTCCACATTTACCCGTCTCTGTGGACATTCATACAGGAACAGGAAAGTGCTGCAATAAAACGTACTGCCTGGTATCATACGCATGCCGCTAGTAGTGCGCACACAGGCAAACGCAGGGGATACGTCATATGAACAGAGCCTATAATGTATCAGTCTAAAGCCCGGCCCTGAGTCTAGGCTGGATACAATGTAACAAATCCTCAGCTGTGATGAGGTGAGAGTATCCAGTTCACTTTCCAGGTGCAGAACTTCCCGTCGCACATGTCGGAGGCCTCAGTGACAGCCATGTAAATCCATCATCTCCGGATCCCATGCAGATAACAGTTGCCGTTACGTGCTTGTTCACATGGACAGGACTGTGAGGCTACAATGAATATTCATCATGGAGTATATGTAGTGCCGATGCCCCGAGGCGCCCCCCGGAGGCCGATCCCAGCGTCCTGGCAGCAGATTAATGAAGTGGCGTCGCGGGCTACATGCATCATCCCTGCACTTCTGTAATTGAGTCTTGTATTTAAATGAGAACAATCAATTTTAACATTATTTAAACCCTGAGATAAAACCTGCGCTCCCTCCATTCATCAAGCCTGAGCAGCTCCGCCGGAGCGCAGAGCGTAAGACCGCAGCGGCGCAGGATGGCGATAGGCGGAGAAGAGACACAAAGCTCCTTATTAATTCATGTCCCCAGACCATTAGTGTGAGTGATGCCCCCGGCCCCCTCCTGCACCACTAATTATGTTGTATGTTTTCAGCCGCTTGAAGGGGACGATATTAAAAACGTGCGGCATTAATATCCGTAATGTCTGCGCGGTTCACAAGCCGTCCATTTCATGGCCCCACATATCAGAAAGAGGGATTCAACATGGCGGTACTGCTCTCCGCGGTTCTCGTACATCATAGTCAGGGGATAATTAGCACCGAGACCCCCGGGGTCCAGATGTATTGTCCTCCACAATCATCATCTCATGTGAAGGAACAGAACAGTTAAAGGGCAACTCCAGTCACTGCCGAAAATATCCCTGAGTCACAGGAGAAAGACATTTTACTACAGATTCTACTCACATCCTTTATCCTCAGTCCATCACGTCTCAGGACGGAGCAAAGATTTCATATTCTTCTAACCCTGGGCAAACCTTTCCATTCTGATTAATGTCACCCATTTATTGAGCTACCAATAAAGAATAGACTGCCCCAATAAAGAATAGACTATAATACTGCTCCAATACAGGGGAATATACTATAATACCGCCCCAATACAGGGGAATATACTATAATACTGCCCCAATATATAAGAATATACTATAATACTGCCCCAAATACTTAGCCCCAATATAAGGGAATATACTATAATACTGCCCCATATATATATAAGTAATAATATACTATAATACTGCCCCAATATATAGAATATACTATAATACTGCCCCAATATAATACTATAATAAATATATGCCTGCCCCAATATAGGAATATACTATAATACTGCCCCAATATAAATATACTAATACCGCCCCAATACAGGGGAATATACTATAATACTGCCCCAATATATAAGAATATACTATAATACCGCCCCAATACAGGGGAATATACTATAATACTGCCCCAATATATAAGAATACTATATACCGCCCCAATACAGGGAAATATACTATAATACCGCCCAATACAGGGAATATACTATAATACTGCCCCATATATAAAGAATATACTATAACACCGCCCCAATACAGGGGAATATACTATAATACTGCCCAATATATAAGAATATAATACTATACTATAATACCGCCCCAATACAGGGAATATACTATAATACTTGCCAATATATAAGAATACTAAATACCGCCCAATACAGGGGATATACTATAATACTGCCCCAATATATAAGGCCCCAATAACAGGGAATATACTATAATACCGCCCCAATACAGGGAATATACTATAATACTGCCATATATAAGAATATACTATAATACCGCCCCAATACAGGGAATAGACTATAATACTGCCCAATACAGGAAATATACTATAATACCGCCCCAATACAGGGGAATAGACTATAATACTGCCCAATACAGGGAAATATACTATAATACTGCCCCAATAAAGAATAGACTATAATACCGCCCCAATAAAGAATAGACTATAATACTGCTCCAATAAAGGGGAATATACTATTATACTGCCCCAATATATATATATAATACCGCTTACAGGGAATATAATAATACTGCCCCAATATATAAGAAAATACTATAATTACCGCCCCAATACAGGGGAATATACTATAATACCGCCCCAAACAGGGGAATATACTATAATACTGCCCCAATACAGGGAAAATATACTATAATACCGCCCCAATACAGGGAATATACTATAATACTGCCCCAATATATAAGAAAATACTATAATACCGCCCCAATACAGGAGAATATACTATAATACCGCCCTAATACAGGGGAATATACTATAAAACCGCCCCAATACAGGGGAATATACTATAATACTGCCCCAATATATAAGAATATACTATAATACCGCCCCAATACTGGGGAATATACTATAATAATGCCCCAATATATAAGAATATACTATAATACTGGCCCCAATAACAGGGGAATAGACTATAATACTGCCCCAATACAGGGAAATATACTATAATACCGTCCCAAAAAAAGGGAAATAGACTATAATACTGCCCCAATACAGGGAAATATACTATAATACTGCCCAATAAAAAATAGACTATAATACCGCCCCAATAAAGAATAGACTATAATACTGCTCCAATACAGGGGATATACTATAATACTGCCCCAATATATAAGAAAATACTATAATACCGCCCCAATACAGGGAATATACTATAATACTGCCCCAATATATAAGAATATACTATAATACCGCCCCAATAGAAGGGAATATACTATAATACCGCCCCAATACAGGGGAATATACTATAAAACCGCCCCAATAAAGAACAGACTATAATACTGCATTAATACAAGGGAATATACTATAATACACCCCAATACAGGGGAATATGTTATAAAACCGCTCCAATAAAGAATAGACTATAATACTGCTCCAATACAGGGGAATATACTATAATACCGCCCCAATACAGGGGGAATATACTATAAAACCGCCCCAATAAAGAATAGACTATAATACTGCTCCAATACAAGGGAATATACTATAATACTGCCGCAATATATAAGAATATACTATAATACCGCCCCAATACAAGGGAATATACTATAATACCGCCCCAATACAGGGGAATATACTATAATACCGCCCCAATACAGGGGAATATACTATAATACTGCCCCAATATATAAGAATATACTATAATACTGCCCCAATTACAGGGAATATACTATAATACTTGCCCCAATATATAAGAATTATACTATAATACTGCCCCAATACAGGGGAATATACTATAATACTGCCCCAATATATAAGAATATACTATAATACTGCCCCAATACAGGGGAATATACTATAATACTGCCCCAATATATAAGAATATACTATAATACTGCCCCAATACAGGGGAATATACTATAATACTGCCCCAATATATAAGAATATACTATAATACCGCCCCAATACAGGGGAATATACTATAATACTGCCCCAATATATAAGAATATACTATAATACTGCCCCAATATATAAGAATATACTATAATACTGCCCCAATACAGGGGAATATACTATAATACTGCCCCAATATATAAGAATATACTATAATACCGCCCCAATACAGGGGAATATACTATAATACTGCCCCAATATATTAAGAATATACTATAACACCGCCCCAATACAGGGGAATATACTATAATACTGCCCCAATATATAAGAATATACTATAATACCGCCCCAATACAGGGGAATATACTATAATACCGCCCCAATACAGGGGAATATACTATAATACTGCCCCAATATATAAGAATATACTATAATACCGCTCCAATACAGGGGAATTACTATAATACTGCCCCAATATATAAGAAAATACTATAATACCGCCCCAATACAGGGGAATATACTATAATACCGCCCCAATACAGGGGAATATACTATAATACTGCCCCAATATATAAGAATATACTATAATACCGGCCCAATACAGGGGAATAGACTATAATACTGCCCCAATACAGGGAAATATACTATAATACCGCCCCAATACAGGGGAATAGACTATAATACTGCCCCAATACAGGGAAATATACTATAATACTGCCCCAATAAAGAATAGACTATAATACCACCCCAATAAAGAATAGACTATAATACTGCTCCAATAAAGGGGAATATACTATTATACTGCCCCAATATATAAGAATATACTATAATACCGCTCCAATACAGGGGAATATACTATAATACTGCCCAAATATATAAGAAAATACTATAATACCGCCCCAATACAGGGGAATATACTATAATACCGCCCCAAAACAGGGGAATATACTATAATACTGCCCCAATATATAAGAAAATACTATAATACCGCCCCAATACAGGAGAATATACTATAATACCGCCCTAATACAGGGGAATATACTATAAAACCGCCCCAATACAGGGGAATATACTATAATACTGCCCCAATATATAAGAATATACTATAATACCGCCCCAATACTGGGGAATATACTATAATAATGCCCCAATATATAAGAATATACTATAATACTGCCCCAATACAGGGGAATAGACTATAATACTGCCCCAATACAGGGAAATATACTATAATACCGTCCCAAAAAAAGGGGAATAGACTATAATACTGCCCCAATACAGGGAAATATACTATAATACTGCCCCAATAAAAAATAGACTATAATACCGCCCCAATAAAGAATAGACTATAATACTGCTCCAATACAGGGGAATATACTATAATACTGCCCCAATATATAAGAAAATACTATAATACCGCCCCAATACAGGGGAATATACTATAATACTGCCCCAATATATAAGAATATACTATAATACCGCCCCAATACAAGGGAATATACTATAATACCGCCCCAATACAGGGGAATATACTATAAAACCGCCCCAATAAAGAACAGACTATAATACTGCATTAATACAAGGGAATATACTATAATACCACCCCAATACAGGGGAATATGTTATAAAACCGCTCCAATAAAGAATAGACTATAATACTGCTCCAATACAGGGGAATATACTATAATACCGCCCCAATACAGGGGAATATACTATAAAACCGCCCCAATAAAGAATAGACTATAATACTGCTCCAATACAAGGGAATATACTATAATACTGCCGCAATATATAAGAATATACTATAATACCGCCCCAATACAGGGGAATAGACTATAATACTGCCCCAATACAGGAGAATATACTATAATACTACCCCAATATAAAAGAATATACTATAATAATGCTCCAATACAGGGGAATATACTATAATACCGCCCCAATACAAGGGAATATACTATAAAACTGCCCCAATAAAGAATAGACTATAATACTGCTCCAATACAGGGGAATATACTATAAAACCGCCCAAATAAAGAATAGACTATAATACTGCACCAATACAAGGGAATATACTATAATACCGCCCCAATACAGGGGAATATACTATAATACTGCCCCAAAACAGGAGAATATACTATAATACTGCCCCAATATATAAGAATATACTATAATACTGCCCCAATACAAGAGAATATACTATAATACTGCCCCAATATATAAGAATATACTATAATACTACCCTAATACAAGAGAATATACTATAATACCGCCCCAATACAGGGGAATATACTATAATACTGCCCCAATATATAAGAATATACTATAATACCGCCCCAATACAGGGGAATAGACTATATACTGCCCCAATATATAAGAATATACTATAATACTACCCCAATAAAGGAGAATATACTATAATACTACCCCAATACAGAGGAATATACTATAATACTGCCCCAATACAGAGGAATATACTATAATACCGCCCCAATACAGGAGAATATACTATAATACTGCCCCAATATATAAGAATATACTATAATACTACCCCAATACAGGAGAATATACTATAATACCGCCCCAATACAGGGGAATATACTATAATACTTCCCCAATACAGGGGAATATATTATAATACTGCCCCAATAAAGCATATACTATAATACTGCTCCAATACCAAAGGAATATACTATAAAACTGCCCTAATATATAAGAATATACTATAATACTGCCCCAATACAAGAGAATATACTATAATATTGCTCTAATACAGGGGAATATACTATAATACTGCCAAAATACAGGGGAATATACTATAATACTGCCCAAATACAGGGGAATATGCTATAATACTGCTCAAATACAAGGGAATAAACTAAAATACTGCCCCAATAAAGAAAAGACTATAATACTGCCCCAATATATAAGAATATACTATAATACTACCCCAATACAAGGGAATATACTATAATACTGACCCAATAAAGAATATATTATAATACCGCCCCAATACAGGAGAATTTACTATAATACTGCCCCTATATATAAGAATATACTATAATACTACCCCAATATAGGAGAATATACTATAATACCGCCCCAATACAGGGGAAAATACTATAATATCGCCCCAATACAGGGGAATATACTATAATACTGCTCCAATACAAGGGAATATACTAAAATACTACCCCAATATATAAGAATATACTATAATACTGCTCTAATACAGGAGAATATGCTATAATACCGCCCCAATACGGGGGAATATACTATAATAATGCCCCAATACAGGGGAATATACTATAATACTGCCCCAATAAAGGGGAATATACTATAATACTGCTCAAATACAAGGGAATATACTATAATACTGCCCAATACAGGGGGAATATACTATAATACTGCCCCAATATATAAGAATATACTATAATAATACCCCAATACGGGAGAATATACTATAATACCGCCCCAATTCAGGGGAATATACTATAATACTGCCCCAATACATAAGAATATACTATAATACCGCCCCAATACGGGAGAATATACTATAATACTGCTCCAATACAGAGGAATATACTATAATACTGCCCGAATACAGGGGGATATACTATAATACTGCCCCAATACAGGTGAATATACTATAATACCACCCCAATACAGGGGAATATACTGTAATACCACCCCAATACAGGGGAATATACTATAATACTGCCCGAATACAGGGGAATATACTATAATACTGCCCCAATACAGGGGAATATGCTATAATATTGACCCAATACAGATGATTATGCTATAATACTGCTCCAGTACAGAGGAATATACTATAATACCACCCAATACAGGAGAATATACTATAATACTGCCCAAATACAGAAGAATATACTATAATACTGCCCCAATACAGGAGAATATACTATAATACTGCTCCTATGTACAAGAATATGACTACTATAATACTGCCTCCTATGTACAAGAATATAACTACTATAATACTGCTCCTATGTATAAGAATATAACTACTATAATACTGTCTCCTATGTACAAGAATATAACTACTATAATACTGCTCCTATGTATAAGAATATAACTACTATAATACTGTCTCCTATGTACAAGAATATAACTACTATAATACTGCTCCTATGTACAAGAATATAACTACTATAATACTGCTCCTATGTACAAGAATATAACTACTATAATACTGCCCCTATGTACAAGAATATAACTACTATAATACTGCCCCCTATGTACAAAAATAATAACTACTATAATACTGCTCCTATGTACAAGAATATAACTACTTATAATACTGCTCCTATGTACAAGAATATAACTACTTATAATACTGCCCCTATGTACAAGAATATAACTACTATAATACTGCCCCTATGTAAAGAATATAACTACTATAATACTGCTCCTATGTACAAGAATATAACTACTATAATACTGCCTCCTATGTACAAGAATATAACTACTATAATACTGCCTCCTATGTTACAAGAATATAACTACTATAATACTGCTCCTATGTACAAGAATATAACTACTATAATACTACTCCTATGTACAAGAATATAACTACTATAATACTCCTCCTATGTACAAGAATATAACTACTATAATACTGCTCCTATGTACAAGAATATAACTACTATAATACTACTCCCTATGTACAAGAATATAACTACTATAATACTCCTCCTATTATGTACAAGAATATAAACTACTTAATACTGCCTCCTATGTACAAGAATATAACTACTATAATACTGCTCCTATGTACAAGAATATAACTACTATAATACTGCTCCTATGTACAAGAATATAACTACTATGAATACTGCCTCCTATGTACAAGAATATAACTACTATAATACTGCTCTATGTACAAGAATATAACTACTATAATACTCTCCTATGTACAAGAATATAACTACTATAATACTGCTCCTATGTACAGAAATATAACTACTATAATACTGTCCTATATACAGAATATAACTAATAATACTGCTCCTATAGATACTAAAGAACTCTATGTACAAGAATATAACTACTAATACTGCTCCTATATACAAGAATATAACTACTATAATACTGCTCCTATGTACAAGAATATAACTACTATAATACTACTCCTATGTACAAGAAATAACTACTATAAACTGCTCCTATGTACAGAAATAACTCTATAATACTACTCCTATGTACAAGAATATAACTCTAAATACTGCCTACTATAATACTAAGACTCCTATATACAAGAATATAACTACTATAATACTGCTCCTATGTACAAGAATATAACTACTATAATACTACTCCTATGTACAAGAATATAACTACTATAATACTGCTCTATTACAAGAATATAACTACTATAATACTGCTCCTATGTACAAGAATATAACTACTATAATACTGCTCCCTATGTACAAAAATAACTACTATAATACTGCTCCTATGTACAAGAATATAACTACTATAATACTGCTCCTATGTACAAGAATATAACTACTATAATACTAGCTCCTATGTACAAGAATATAACTACTATAATACTGCTCCTATGTACAAGAATATATAAAACTACTATAATACTACTGCTCCTATGTACAAGAATATAACTACTATAATACTGCTCCTATGTACAAGAAGAATATAACTACTATAATACTATAGCTCCTATGTACAAGAATATAACTACTATAATACTGCTCCTATGCTATTACAAGAATATAACTACTAATAATACTGCTCCTATGTACAAGATATAACTACTATAATACTGCTCCTATGTACAAGAATATAACTACTATAATACTGCTCCTATGTACAAGAATATAACTACTATAATACTGCTCCTATGTACAAGAATATAACTACTATAATACTACTCCTATGTACAAGAATATAACTACTATAATACTGCCCCTATGTACAAGAATATAACTACTATAATACTGCTCCTATGTACAAGAATATAACTACTATAATACTACCCTACTCTACAGTATACAGATGGCGGTCCCATACATGGGGTCTCTTTCGGTTTTCTGCAGTCTCCTCCGTCTTTCCTGGCTCTTCTCCAGGTTATGATCGCCCTCGGAGGAGCCACAAATCCCGCAGATGACAGTTGTGTGTGGAGAAGGTGGAGGCAGAGTCCTGACACGGATCATTATGGAGTGAGAGCGATGCTCCTGAGGCGCGGCGTCCGGTAACGTAATATCTGGTGAACTTTACACCACTTTCTCTGGTTTCCTCCTCCATTAATTTCTGCGTCCAGATGTCGGCTCCTCATATCATATCCAGGAACATTACCGATCCGTGTAACACAAGACGAGCGCGGGGCGGCTGTAAGGGGAAGGTCAGTGTGTCCTCTGCATCCTCCTGGCTGTGAGCGGTGCCCGGGGGCCCCTGAGGCTCCACTGCGGGCCCTACACCATGGAGCACCATCTATAACCACGGCAGGGACACCTCTGACAGTTTTTCCACTCATTTTCAAGATCTCTTCTTGCAGCCAGTGAATGGAAACCCCACTATCCACATCCAAATGCTGAAAGTATATCTCTCTAGACCTGAGGGTTTGTTACAATGTAGAAGAGGAGCCCGGAGCCCAGGATAGTCGTGCTATTCAGCTCATACAGGTTTGTCTGCACTGATACATTGTAACAGCACAGTTGTATCAGGTGAGGAACAGCAATCAGACATATTGAAAATGATGAGGAAACAACACACAAACTCTATTAGGTTGTAGGTTCACCTGTAGTGAGGAGCAGAAGCCCCTCCCCCTCTATTTGTGGAGTCATACATGGCACCGCCCCTGCAGAACTGAAGAGCAGTGAGAACAATCTTCCTGCAAAGCATCATTCCTGATTTTTGGAGCGTTTCCTGTGATCGCCCCTCGGTGCAGCATCCGGTGACCTCCGCACTGGGGTGTTGTGGGCCACCTCGTAGGAAGTGTTGTGACTTGTTACAATGTATCGGCCGCCCCTCTGTTATAAAAGCGTCTTTTATCTGTGCGTAACGATCGCCAATAAAACCTAATTATACAATTGTAAAGACGCCGCCCGGATCCCCCGAGAATAAAACCCCTGACACGATCTGGAAGGATATGAAACGCGCCCTTCCAGCAGCCGCTTTATCTTCTCCCAGCTTGGCAGTGCCCGCCGCCTTTCAAGCCTGTGCCAGGTCCTCCGGTTGACAGTTGTATCGTAGACGCCATGAATTTATTACTGTCACCCAAAGAATACGTTCCCTGGCTCCGAGCCTCGCTGAGCCGAGCCAAAACCAATCCCCGCGCACAGCAACCATTAAATAACTTCTGGGCGCATGAAGGCGATGAAATCATTACACTGCAGCAAGAGAGGAGCACGCCCCCGCCCATCCGGGCCCCCAGCAACCTCTGTGACCTCAACAGAAAACAGGAGGATCCTCCACTGTGTAACCTGCCCCAGATCCTCCACTGTGTGACCTGCCCCAGATCCTCCACTGTGTGACCTGCCCCAGATCCTCCACTGTGTGACCTGCCCCAGGATCCTCCACTGTGAACCCTGCCCCAGATCCTCCAGTGTGTGACCCAGCCCCAGATCCTCCACTGTGTGACCTGCTGCAGATCCTCCAGAACGTAACCTGCCCCAGATCCTCCACTGTGTGACCTGCCCCAGATCCTCCAGAACGTAACCTGCCCAGATCCTCGACTGTGTGCCTGCCCCAGATCCTCCAGAACGTAACCTGCCCCAGATCCTCCAGTGTGTGACCAGCCCCAGATCCTCCACTGTGTGACCAGCCCCAGATCCTCCACTGTGTGACCTGCCCCAGATCCTCCACTGTGTGACCTGCCCCAGATCCTCCACTGTGTGACCTGCCCCAGATCCTCCACTGTGAACCCTGCCCCAGATCCTCCAGTGTGTGACCAGGCCCCAGATCCTCCACTGTGTGACCAGCCCCAGATCCTCCACTGTGTGACCTGCCCCAGATCCTCCACTGTGTGACCTGCCCCAGATCCTCCACTGTGTGACCTGCCCCAGATCCTCCACTGTGTGACCTGCTGCAGATCCTCCAGAACGTAACCTTGCCCCAGATCCTCCAGCTGTGTGACCTGCCCCAGATCCTCCAGAACGTAACCTGCCCCAGATCCTCCACTGTGTGACCTGCCCCAGATCCTCCACTGTGTGACCTGCCCCAGATCTCCAGTGTGTGACCAGCCCCAGATCCTCCACTGTGTGACCAGCCCCAGATCCTCCACTGTGTGACCAGCCCCAGATCCTCCACTGTGTGACCAGCCCCAAGATCCTCCACTGTGTGACCGCCCCAGATCCTCCACTGTGTGACCTGCCCAGATCCTCCACTGTGTGACCTGCCCCAGATCCTCCACTGTGTGACCTGCCCCAGATCCTCCACTGTGTGACCTGCCCCAGATCCTCCACTGTGTGACCTGCCCCAGATCCTCCACTGTGTGACCTGCCCCAGATCCTCCACTGTGTGACCTGCCCCAGATCCTCCACTGTGTGCCCACCTCCAGCCTCCACTGCCTGCAGATCCTCCAGTCCTCCAGTGTGACCTGCTGCAGATCCTCCAGAACGTAACCTGCCCCCAGATCCTCCACTGTGTGACCTGCCCCAGATCCTCCAGAACGTAACCTGCCCCAGACCTCCACTGTGTTGACCTGCCCAGATCTGCCTGCCAGTGTACCTGCCCCAACCTCCACTGTGTGACCAGCCCAGATCCTCCTCCACTGTGTGACCTGCCCCAGATCCTCCAGAACGTAACCTGCCCCAGATCCTCCACTGTGTGACCAGCCCCCAGATCCTCCACTGTGTGACCAGCCCAGATGTCCACTGTGTGACCAGCCCCCAGATCCTCTCCACTGTGTGACCAGCCCCAGATCCTCCACTGTGTGACCAGCCCCAGATCCTCCACTGTGTGACCTGCCCCAGATCCTCCACTGTGTGACCCTGCCCAGATCTCCACTGTGTGACCTGCCCAGATCCTCCACTGTGTGACCTGCCTCAGATCCTCCCCTCCGGTGTGTGACCTGCCCCAGATCCTCTGGTGTGTGACCAGCCCCAGATCCTCCACTGTGTGACCTGCCCCAGGATCCTCCACTGTGTGACCTGCCCTAGATCCTCCAGTGTGTGACCTGCCCCAGATCCTCCACTGTGTGACCTGCTCTAGATCCTCCAGTGTGTGACCTGCCCCAGATCCTCCAGTGTGTGACCTGCCCCAGATCCTCCATGTGTGACCTGCCCCAGATTCCTCCAGAACGTAACCTGCCCCAGATCCTCCAACTGTGTGACCAGCCCCAGATCCTCCACTGTGTGACCTGCCCCAGATCCCTCCACTGTGTGACCTGCCCAGATCCTCCACTGTGTGACCTGCCCAGATCCCCACTGTGTGACCTGCCCCAGATCCTCCACTGTGTGACCTGCCCCAGATCCTCCACAGGGAGCACTATGAGGACATGTATACAGGGGGCACTATGGAGACATGTATACAGGGGGCACTATGAGGGCATGTATACAGGGGGCACTATGGGACATGTATACAGGGGGCACTATGAGGACACGTATACAGGGGGCACTATGAGGACATGTATACTGGGGGCACTATTGAGGACATGTATACAGGGGGCACTATGAGGACATGTATACAGGGGGCACTATGAGGACAGCGTATACAGGGGGCACTAATGAGGACATGTATACTGGGGGCACTATGAGGACATGTATACAGGGGGCACTATGGGGACATGTATACAGGGGGCACTATGAGGACACGTATACAGGGGGCACTATGAGGACATGTATACTGGGGGCACTATGAGGACATGTATACAGGGGGCACTATGAGGACATGTATAACAGGGGCACTATGAGGACATGTACAGGGGGCACTATGAGGACATGTAATACAGGGAGCACTATGAGGACATGTATACAGGGGCATATGAGGACATGTATACAGGGGGCACTATGAGGACATGTATACAGGGGGCACTATGAGGACATGTATACAGGGGCACTATGAGGACACTATGAGGACATGTATACAGGGGGCACTATGAGGACATGTATACAGGGGCACTATGAGGACATATACAGTATGAGGACATGTTACAGGGGCACTATGAGGACATGTATACAGGGGGCACTATGAGGACATGTATACAGGGGCACTATGAGGACATGTATACAGGGGGCACTATGAGACATGATACAGGGGCACTATGAGGACGTGTATACAGGGGGCACTATGAGGACGTGTATACAGGAGGCACTATGAGGACGTATGATACAGGGGCACTATCACTATGAGGGACATGTATACAGGGGGACACTATGAGGGCATGTATACAGGGGCACTATGGGGACATGTATACAGGGGGCACTATGGGACATGTATACAGGGGCACTATGGGACATGTATACAGGGGGCACTCATGTATACAGGGGGCACTATGGGACATGTATACAGGGGGCACTATGGGACATGTATTACAGGGGGCACTATGGGGACATTATTACAGGGGGCACTATGGGGAACATGTATACAGGGGGCACTATGGGGACATGTATACAGGGGGCACTATGGAGACATGTATACAGGGGCACTATGGGACATGTATACAGGGGCACTATGGGGACATGTATACAGGGGGCACTATGAGGACATGTATACAGGGGGCACTATGAGGACATGTATACAGGGGGCACTATGAGGAACATGTATACAGGGGGCACTATGAGGACATGTATACAGGGGGCACTATGAGGACATGTATACAGGGGGCACTTTATGAGGACATGTATACAGGGGGCACTATGAGGACATTGTATACAGGGGGCACTATGAGGACATGTATACAGGGGCACTATGAGGACATGTATACAGGGGGCACTATGAGGACATGTATACAGGGGGCACTATGAGGACATGTATACAGGGGGCACTTATGAGGACATGGTATACAGGGGGCACTATGAGGACATGTATACAGGGGGCACTATGAGGACATGTATACAGGGGGGCACTATGAGGGACATGGTATACAGGGGGCACTATGAGGACATGTATACAGGGGGCACTATGGGGGACATGTATACAGGGGGCACTATGGGGAACATGTATACGGGGGCACTATGGGACATGTATACAGGGGGCACTATGAGGACATGTATACAGGGGGCACTATGAGGACATGTATACAGGGGGCACTATGAGGACATGTATACAGGGGGCACTATGAGACATGTATACAGGGGGCACTATGGAGACATGTATACAGGGGCACTTGGGACATGTATACAGGGGCACTATGAGGACATGTATACAGGGGGCACTATGAGACATGTATACAGGGGGCACTATGAGGACATGGTATACAGGGGGCACTATGAGGACATGTATACAGGGGGCACTATGAGGACATGTATACAGGGGCACTGAGGACATGTAACGGGGGCACTATGAGGACATGTATACAGGGGGCACTATGAGGACATGTATACAGGGGCACTATGAGGAACATGTATACAGGGGGCACTATGAGGACCATATATATATATATATATATATATATATATATATACACTGGTGGCACTATGGGGGCTATTATAGACACTAGGGGCACTATGGGGGGCATGACGTGTGGAGGGGTTACTACAGAGGGACATAATATACACTGAGGGCACTGCACGGGTTGGGATTTCAAAATAAAAGTCTATGAAACTCAGCCGTTCTTAATGTTGTTCAAAACTGATGCAAAACGGCCATTATAAGGCAAAAGCGTATCCGTTCTTAAACATCTCTTTTACTTATAAATATCTGAGAAACGGACGTGGAAAAGGGGGCTGCCGATCAGTGAAGGACACTTCTTGTGTTTTGGCGGCCATTATTTATGGGCCATGAACCAAAAGCGTTGTGTATGACCGCACAGACTTCCATGGTTCAACGTCCGTTATACGCTGTTATGTGAATGTAGCCCAAAGGAAGTCTGCGGTTCGCACAACGACAGCAGTGCCTCCGCTCCGTGGTGTGATCCATTTTTAATGCTTATCTGTTCTACTTCATTCACTGAACGGGCGAGAATTTCTGCATAATTAATACCGAAAGGATGTTTATCCCCCGCACGGCGCGTCCCCCTGAGCGCCTCCACCCCCAGATATCAACACCGGCTCCGCTGATGAAGAGCGCATTCTCTGTCTGAGGCTGGGACTACATCTGCAGCCCACAGGAGAAACAATTCATGTAGGACAGGAGAATACAATCTATTGCTCCCTGTTATCAGACATTTCAGGGGAGAGGATGACTGTAGGACAGGAGAATACAGTCTATTGGTCCCTGTTATCAGACATTTCAGAGGAGAGGATGACTGTAGGACAGGAGAATACAATCTATTGCTCCCTGTTATCAGCCATTTCAGGGGAGAGGATGACTGTAGGACAGGAGAATACAATCTATTGCTCCCTGTTATCCGACATTTCAGGGGAGAGGATGACTGTAGGACAGGAGAATACAATCTATTGCTCCCTGTTATCAGCCATTTCAGAGGAGAGGATGACTGTAGGACAGAATACAATCTATTGCTCCCTGTTATCAGACATTTCAGGGGAGAGGGATGACTGTAGGACAGGAGAATACAATCTATTGCTCCCTGTTATCCGACATTTCAGGGGAGAGGATGACTGTAGGACAGGAGAATACAATCTATTGCTCCCTGTTATCAGCCATTTCAGAGGAGAGGATGACTGTAGGACAGGAGAATACAATCTATTGCTCCCTGTTATCAGACATTTCAGAGGAGAGGACGACTGTTAGGACAGGAGAATACAATCTATTACTCCCTGTTATCAGACATTTCAGGGGAGAGGATGACTGTTAGGACAGGAGAATACAATCTATTGCTCTCTGTTATCAGACATTTCAGGGGAGAGGATGACTGTAGGACAGGAGAATACAATCTATTGCTCCCTGTTATCAGACATTTCAGGGGAGAGGATGACTGTAGGACAGGAGAATACAATCTATTGCTCCCTGTTATCAGACATCTCAGGGGAGAGGATGACTGTAGGACAGGAGAATACAATCTATTACTCCCTGTTATCAGACATTTCAGGGGAGAGGATGACTGTATTTTCAGTATTATAAGGTCAGGTATATAATATGACATGATGATTCTGCCTGGAATCTCCATAGACCTGACAACGCGTTTCGATGCTCGTACAGCCCTAATCTTACAGGAGGAGTCGGCTTGTTTTATGCGTGTGATGCAGACAGATACATTGTATCCATCATGACGATCACTTTCTTACTTGAAGAGTTAATGCTGCGATACAATGTATCAGTGCCGCGTTGCTCAGATCTGCGCCATGAATTCTCTATACTGGGAGATTTTAATAATGCACAAGTGTCATAAAATCTAGAAGAAGGAAAAAAAATATTGTTTTTCTGATTCTTCTGAAGCAAATCTGCCGTTCAAGCTGCAAAGCGAAATGTGATTAAAGCGTCGCCGGCTCTTGTCCCGGGATCTGATTTTATTATTTTTAGAAATGTATCTTTCATATGAAATATTAAGTCATCACGCTCCATACAAATTCCATTACAAGAAGTTGACATCGGCGGAGGCTGAGAGGAGCTGAGCGCTGGGGAGCTGTCCGCCATACGGGAGGCTGGCGTCTCCGGACCGCTCATATACCGAGGTGATGAACGTCTTCTGATGAGTCCTCCTCAGCATTGATTGGTGGGATTAAGAATGGCGTTGTCTGCGCTGATAATTACATTACACCAACAGGTGGACGTCTCACACTCCAAGATGGCAGCCAGTGTTTCTTACAACGGTCTCCGGTGGGACGGATCCTCATCTAGAGGCCGGTGCACACACAGCAGAAGACAAGCTGCAGCAGGGTGGTCTGCATTCAGCGCGGCGGGCCTCACTATACAGTGACCTTTACACCACCGTCATACCTCATTCTAGATCTTGTGCCATCACTTTCCTGCAGTATTAGCTGCAATGCTCTGCAGACACAGGGCGCCTGGCAGACCTCACCCGCAGAGCATCCTGTGCTCCCTCCGGCTGCCCCCAGAAATCAGCAGCGATCAGGCAAATGAATATTACTGCAATACAGACGAGATGCCTCTGCTGGTCCACCTGCTCCTGCACTCAGAGGTGGGCGGACATGCTCAGTAGCTTCCCTTCTACCTCTCGGCGTAGCGATCTTATAGAGGTGGGTGACGTGGGCAGACATCTCTTCATTCATTCCTCCTAAATCCGTACAAATGTGTAGATTTACCTCTAGACGGTGCAGAAGAAGGCTGAGGGGGCATTATATACCACATGTGTCTCTGGGGCTCTATGTGAGGGACTATCCAGGGCTAGAAGGGGTTAATAATTTCAGGGAACTGCAGGGGCTTGTCCTGTGTGGAGACGCAGGAATTACCCTAACTCCTGGGAGAGCCCCTTTAAAGTGTGGTCTGAGGCACCGCAATGGGGGTCACAACCAGGCCTTGATCCCTGTTAGGGGACTACATGACTGCAGCGTCCTGAGACATAGCGTGAGTGGCGTGGCATTCCTCACCGTGTCCCGGCACACGCCACGGAGTCTATGGAGGAACCACAACCATCTGAGCCATGTTCAGAGTAAAGGACGCAGCGTCACTGCGATAAATAGGCTCCAACTTTCTTCATAATCTCTAATCCCTGCCCTGCGGCTCTCTAGCCACACCCACTGCAATCTAGCCACGTCCTGCTTCTCTCTAGCCACACCCACTGCAATCTAGCCACGCCCTGCTTCTCTCTAGCCACACCCACTGCAATCTAGCCACGCCCTGCTTCTCTCTAGCCACACCCCCTGTGATCTGGTCACGCCCCGCTTCCTTGTAGACACCCCCCACTGATATATAGCCACACCCCACGCTGCTCTCTAGCCACATCCCACTACAATCTAAGTCACGCCCTGCTGCTCTGTAGACACACTCCACTGCTATATAGCCACATCCTGCTGCTATCTTATCCATGCTGCTCTCTAGCCACACCTCAATGCTATCTAGCCACGCCATGCTGCTCTCTAGTCACACCCCACTACAATCTAGCCACGCCCTGCTGCTCTTTAGCCACACCCCACTGCTATATAGCCACACCCCACTGTTCTCTTATCCATGCTGCTCTCCAGCCACACCTCACTGCTATCTAGCCACGCCTTGCTGCTCTCTTATCCATGCCGCTCTGCTGCTCTCTAGCCACACCCACTACAATCTGGCCACACCCTGCTTCTCCCTAGCCACGCCCCACTGCTATCTTCCCATTTCCACTGAATATAGAGCAGTCATTCATATGACGGGACACAGGTTTCATGACACATTGAGGTGCTAGTCCGCCTCAGGCTGTATGGCCGCTACATCTGTGCGACAATTTTTTCCACAATTATCGAACTACGTGACTGCTCCGCCTAAGAAACAGACTGCAGCGGCCATTATTATCAGGGGGATACATGACGCCATTGTGTCCTCGATGTGCCCGGGGGCCCCGACCCTCCGTATCCTGGCGGTTGTATCCCGGTTGCAAGTGTTTAATACACGTTGTATTGGTCGTCGTTCCCCTCATTATGCAGATGAGATTAGTGAAAGGGCGACGTCTGTGGCGCGGTATAAATAACGGATGATTAGTTTATTATCTGATGACAGGTAAAGCTGATTTACTGCCGCTCCGGCCGCCTCGTCGCCGCGCCGCCTCTACTTTAGCACAGCGTTCGGTATTAGCGTCTGCCACACAATGCCGACCACACGGAGCTTTTCATCAAGGCGACCGATATCCCATTTACACGGAAACGCAAGGCTTTTAATTTAATTGGTTTTCATGGAGCCGACTGTGTGGAGGGATCCCTGAGGATAACGGAGAGACGAACCGCAGCGCCCAACTAAGTTCAAAGACTTCTCCTCTGCCACCCAACGTGAGAAGAAATGATTGCGAGGAGAAGCACCCGCTCACCTCTCGCTATCGCCGTTCGCTTTTCTTATAGTGGCACCAAAAGGGGTGAAATCCTCTAATAATTCAGCAAGAACAGGACCCTACACGAGGGGTCAAGGACGGATTTTAGCAGAAGGATCAAGGATCTGGTGGGACCGGGCAAAGGATAACAGAAGACGAAGGAAACGGCAGCGCCATCTACAGGTCAACAGTTAACAGCAGCGCCACCTACAGGCCAACAGGAAGTGGCAGCGCCATCTACAGGTCAACAGGAAACGGCAGCGCCATCTACAGGTCAACAGGAAACGGCAGCGCCATCTACAGGTCAACAGGAAACGGCAGCGCCATCTACAGGCCAACAGGAAGCGGCAGCGCCACCTACAGGCCAACAGGAAGCAGCAGCGCCATCTACAGGTCAACAGGAAACAGCAGCGCCACCTACAGGCCAAAAGGAAACAGGAGCTCCATCTACAGGTCAACAGGAAACAGGAGCTCCATCTACAGGTCAACAGGAAGCAGCAGCGCCATCTACAGACCAACAGGAAGCAGCAGCGCCACCTACAGGCCAAAAGGAAACAGGAGCTCCATCTACAGGTCAACAGGTAACAGCAGCGCCACCTACAGACCAACAGGAAGCAGCAGCGCCATCTACAGGTCAACAGGAAACGGCAGCGCCATCTACAGGCCAAAAGGAAACAGGAGCTCCATCTACAGGTCAACAGGAAACAGCAGCGCCATCTACAGGTCAACAGGAAACAGCAGCGCCACCTACAGGCCAAAAGGAAACAGGAGCTCCATCTACAGGCCAACAGGAAGCAGCAGCGCCATCTACAGGTCAACAGGAAACGGCAGCGCCATCTACAGGCCAACAGGAAGCAGCAGCGCCACCTACAGGCCAACAGGAAGCAGCAGCGCCACCTACAGGCCAACAGGTAACAGCAGCGCCACCTACAGGTCAGTAGGAAACGGCAGCGCCACCTACAAGCCAAAAGGAAACAGGAGCTCCATCTACAGGCCAACAGGAAACGGCAGCACCACCTACAGGCCAACAGGTAACAGCAGCGCCATCTACAGGTCAACAGGAAACGGCAGCGCCATCTACAGGTCAACAGGAAACGGCAGCGCCATCTACAGGCCAACAGGAAGCGGCAGCGCCACCTACAGGCCAACAGGAAGCAGCATCGCCATCTACAGGTCAACAGGAAACAGCAGCGCCACCTACAGGCCAAAAGGAAACAGGAGCTTCATCTACAGGTCAACAGGAAGCAGCAGCTCCATCTACAGGTCAACAGGAAGCAGCAGCGCCATCTACAGGCCAACAGGTAGCAGCAGCGCCACCTACAGACCAACAGGAAGCAGCAGCGCCATCTACAGGTCAACAGGAAACGGCAGCGCCATCTACAGGCCAAAAGGAAACAGGAGCTCCATCTACAGGTCAACAGGAAACAGCAGCGCCATCTACAAGTCAACAGGTAACAGCAGCGCCACCTACAGGCCAACAGGGAACAGCAGCGCCTCCTACAGGCCAACAGGGAACAGCAGCGCCTCCTACAGGCCAACAGGAACAGCAGCGCCTCCTACAGGCCAACAGGGAACAGCAGCACCTCCTACAGGCTAACAGGTAACAGCAGCGCCATCTACAGGCCAACAGGGAACACCAGCGCCTCCTACAGGCCAACAGGCAACAGCAGCGCCACCTACAGGCCAACAGGTAACAGCAGCGCCACCTACAGGCTAACAGGTAACAGCAGCGCCACCTACAGGCCAACAGGTAACAGCAGCACCACCACAGGGCACCCTGGGTTTGAAGACTGATCATTGTATAAAGATTTGTGACTTTCTAAAAGACTTTACGTCACAATTTCAGCCTCGATTGGGGAAGGAAAAGATCGACCCCTCACCTCTACGAGATGAAGAGCAGAAGGAAGCCGTCCTGGGGCTCTGGCGCTCGGCAGACATTTCACAGATGCTCATTATGACACATTACAGGGTGGTCTGCTGCAGAGACCCTCTTCTCTATGCCCTATAAGGCCATGTTTAGCTCCTAGAGGGGGAGGGGTGGTCCCTTCTCTATGAGTCCCTGTATAATAAGCGGTCTCGGGGTCATCAGGGAATATCCCGCTGTGTGAACGGCGGATACTGTACAATCCACAGAGGATATTCGCACCCCCACAGCTGATATGACTCCTTATAACATAGTCACGGTTGGCTTCCAGGTGGATGGACACGTGACCAGTACTACCAGTTACTGCTGGACCTCTATGACACCACACATCGATCAGCTCCCTGGTCTTGACCGGTACTTCTCTAACAGGAAGTGACATGAGGGCAGCCAATCAGCAGCCTGCCTGGTGTGACCGCCCCTTCCTGTGCTGATCAGCAGGAAGTGATCTGTAATAAATACTGCAGGAGGTGCAGGACGGGGTCAGATGTGGCCCCTGGATGGAGCAGTATACCCTCCGGTGGACGCCCACTGCGGCTCCACAGACGAGACCACATTATCATCCAGACGGAAGCCTCACAGAATCGCGCTCTGCGACACATTAATCAAAGCTGCGGTTTCTTACCTGATAAACTGGAATCCATTTTAAAGATGTCGGAGAGACGGTTATTAACGGGCTCATAGGGAGAGTCCTCCAGCAGCTCGTTCCCTACAGGAGACAGAGAAAAAATGAATGTTATACTGCTATCCGTTATCAGTGACACCATGTAACGGCATAACATATATAGCTACCGAGGTATGGGATAGCGGTATTATAGTATATATATATATAGTAATAATATAATGTATCAGCACAGTACAGGATAGAGGTATTATGGTATGTATAGCTGCAGTACTACAATGTATCAGCACAGTACAGGATAGCGGTATTATAAATATATATATCGACAGTAATACAATGTATCAGCACAGTACAGGATAGAGGTATTATGGTATGTATAGCTGCAGTACTACAATGTATCAGCACAGTACAGGATAGCGGTATTATATATATATATATCGACAGTAATACAATGTATCAGCACAGTACAGGATAGCGGTATTAAATATATATCGACAGTACTACAATGTATCAGCACAGTACAGGATAGCGGTATTAAATATATATCGACAGTACTACAATGTATCAGCACAGTACAGGATAGCGGTATTAAATATATATCGACAGTACTACAATGTATCAGCACAGTACAGGATAGCGGTATTATATATATATATATATATCTCGACAGTAATACAATGTATCAGCACAGTACAGGATAGCGGTATATATATATATATATATATATCGATAGTAATACAATGTATCAGCACAGTGCAGGATAGCGGTATTATATATATATATATATATATATATATCGATAGTAATACAATGTATCAGCACAGTGCAGGATAGCGGTATTATATATATATATCGATAGTACTACAATGTATCAGCACAATGCAGGATAGTGGCATTATATATATATCGACAGTAATACAATGTATCAGCACAGTGGCAGGATAGTGGTATTATATATATATCGACAGTAATACAATGTATCAGCACAGTGCAGGATAGTGGTATTATATATATATCGACAGTAATACAATGTATCAGCACAGTACAGGATAGCGGTATTATATATATATCTCGACAGTAATACAATGTATCAGCACAGTGCAGGATAGTGGTATTATATATATATCTCGACAGTAATACAATGTATCAGCACAGTACAGGATAGCGGTATTATATATATATATCTCGACAGTAAATACAATGTATCAGCACAGTGCAGGATAGTGGTATTATATATATATATCGACAGTAATACAATGTATCAGCACAGTACAGGATAGCGGTATTATATATATATCTCGACAGTAATACAATGTATCAGCACAGTGGCAGGATAGTGGTATTATATATATATCTCGACAGTAATACAATGTATCAGCACAGTGCAGGATAGTGGTATTATATATATATCGACAGTAATACAATGTATCAGCACAGTACAGGATAGTGGTATTATATATATATATATCGACAGTAATACAATGTATCAGCACAGTACAGGATAGCGGTATTATATATATATCTCGACAGTAATACAATGTATCAGCACAGTACAGGATAGCGGTATTATATATATATCTCGACAGTAATACAATGTATCAGCACAGTGCAGGATAGCGGTATTATATATATATCTCGACAGTAATACAATGTATCAGCACAGTGCAGGATAGCGGTATTATATATATACTAGCAGAAGGACCCAGCTTCGCCTGGGTATATCTCATCTATTTCATTTAGTGTTTGTGTTTGTCGTTGCAGAGAAAAAGTCAACCTTCCACCCCTGCAGCTGACAGAAGTTGATTATTACCTTCATTTTTTCAATCCCTGTTGGCTGCGGAGTGGGAGGGGGCGTGGCCTGACAGAGTCGGGGCGTGGCTTAGCGAGACCTGGGGCGGGGTTTTTAAGTCCTTCTTTTGAGGGTGGCATGAATTACAGGTCGATGCCATTGTAATTTATGAGGAAACACAGTGGGTAGCAGTGGAAGAAAACATTGCTTCGCACGGGTGTATTTAATCTATTTCATTTAATGTTTCTGTATGTTGTTGCAGAGAGAAAGTCAACCTCCCTCCCATCCCTGCAGCTGACAGAAGTTGATTTTTACCTTCAATTTTTCAATCTCCGTTGGCTGCGGAGTGGGAGGGGGCGTGACCTGACCGGGTCGGGGGTGTGACTTAGTGGACCTGGGGCGGGGGATTTAAAGGGACCCTGTCATCTCCGAAACACCCCCTGAACTAGAGTAAGAGATGTATAGTGTAAGTGATGCTGAATCCGAATATGTAAGTTTTATCTTCATACTCACTTCCATTCCGACGCTGTGCTCCCACAAACCTGCAGTAAAATACATTTAGTGCTCACTCACATAATGGAGAGGACTCAAAGAAGAGTCCTCTCAATGTATTTTACTGCAGGTTTGTGGGAGCGCAGCGTCGGAATGGAAGTGAGTATGAAGATAAAGCTTACATATTCAGATTCAGCATCACTTACACTATACACCGCTTACTTTAGTTCAGGCGGTGTTTCGCAGATGACAGGTTTCCTTTAAGTCCTTCTTTTGAGGGTGGCCTGAATTACAGGTCGATGCCATGGTAATTTATGAGCACACGCAATGGGTAGCAGTGGAAGAAAACAACTTTTAATACTACTGAACGGTCTTAGTCTAAAATTAATCTAAAACATTAGTTATATTTATGGTAACTGGAATACCCCTTTAACAGTGTCATCCACAGCGCTCTGCCCCTTTAAGCAGTGAAGAGAAATGGCTGTGTTGTTATGGAGACCTGCACTAATCCTGTGTGTGTACGTGGAGAGTATGGCAGTTGGGATTTGAAGTGAAATGCATCCAGGCTTCTATTGGCTAATGTAGGTCATATTTTGGGAATATCTCAGGAACGGTACGTCCTAGAGAGATGAGACCTGGTCTAAAACCTTCCCAGACACCTGATGTACCTGTGTGCTGAATTTAGTGAAAATCGGTCCAGTAGTTTGGACGCGCATAGAGAACAGACAGACAGACAGACAGAAACTCATTTCTATAATATTAAGAGAAGAGATATCTACAGTAATACAATGTGCCGTATCAGCACAGTGCAGGATACCAGTATTATAGTATATATAGCTAAAGTACAAGTATCAGCACGGTGCAGGATAGCGGTATTATAGTATATATAGCTACAGTACTACAAAGTATCAGCACGGTGCAGGATAGCAGTATTATAGTATATATAGCTACAGTACTACAAAGTATCAGCACGGTGCAGGATAGCAGTATTATAGTATATATAGCTACAGTACAAGTATCAGCACGGTGCCGGATAGCAGTATTATAGTATATATAGCTAAAGTACAAGTATCAGCACGGTGCAGGATAGCGGTATTATAGTATATATAGCTACAGTACTACAAAGTATCAGCACGGTGCAGGATAGCAGTATTATAGTATATATAGCTACAGTACTACAAAGTATCAGCACGGTGCAGGATACCAGTATTATAGTATATATAGCTAAAGTACAAGTATCAGCACGGTGCAGGATAGCGGTATTATAGTATATATACTACAGTACTACAAAGTATCAGCACGGTACAGGATAGCGGTATTATAGTATATATAGCTACAGTACTACAAAGTATCAGCACGGTACAGGATAGCGGTATTATAGTATATATAGCTACAGTACTACAAAGTATCAGCACGGTGCAGGATAGCAGTATTATAGTATATATAGCTACAGTACAAGTATCAGCACGGTGCAGGATAGCGGTATTATAGTATATATAGCTACAGTCATGGCCAAAAGTTTTGAGAATGACACAAATCTTCTATTCTCACATGATCTGCTGCCCTCTGGTTTTTATGTGTGTTTGTCAGATGTTTTTATCACATACAGAAATATAATTACAATCATATTATGAGTAACAAAAGCTTATATTGACAGTTAGAATGAGTTAATGCAGCAAGTCAATATTTGCAGTGTTGACCCTTCTTCTTCAGGACCTCTGCAATTCTCCCTGGCATGCTCTCAATCAATCTGGACCAAATCCTGACTGATAGCCGTCCATTCTTGCACAATCAATGCTTGCATTTTGTCAGAATTTGTAGGTTTTTGTTTGTCCACCCGTCTCTTGATGATTGACCACAAGTTCTCAATGGGATTAAGATCTGGGGAGTTTCCAGGCCATGGACCCAAAATCTCTATGTTTTGTTCCCTGAGCCATTTAGTTATCACCTTTGCTTTATGGCAAGGTGCTCCATCATGCTGGAAAAGGCATTGTTGATCGCCAAACTGCTCTTGGACGGTGGGAGAAGTTGCTCTCGGAGGACATTCTGGTCCCATTCTTTATTCATGACAAGACTGTGAGAGAGCCGATTCCCTTGGCTGAGAAGCAACCCCACACATGAATGGTTTCAGGATGCTTTACAGTTGGCATGAGACAAGACTGGTGGTAGCGCTCACCTCGTCTTCTCCGAATAAGCTGTTTTCCAGGATGTCCCAAACAATCGAAAAGGGGATTCATCAGAGAAAATGACTTTACCCCAGTCCTCAGCAGTCCACTCCCTGTACCTTTTGCAGAATATCAGTCTGTCCCTGATGTTTTTTCTGGAGAGAAGTGGCTTCTTTGCTGCCCTCCTTGAGACCAGGCCTTGCTCCAAGAGTCTCCGCCTCACAGTGCGTGCAGATGCACTCACACCTGCCTGCTGCCATTCCTGAGCAAGCTCTGCACTGCTGGTAGCCCGATCCCGCAGCTGAAACACTTTTAAGAGACGGGTCCTGGCGCTTGCTGGTCTTTCTTGGGCGCCCTGGAGCCTTTTTGACAACAATGGAACCTCTCTCCTTTGAAGTTCTTGATGATGCGATAGATTGTTGACGGAGGTGCAATCTTTCTAGCTGCGATACTCTTCCTGTTAGGACATTTTTGTGCAGTGCAATGATGACTGCACGTGTTTCTTTAGAGATAACCATGGTTAACAGAAGAGAAACAATGATGCCAAGCACCAACCTCCTTTTAAAGTGTCCAGTGGTGTCATTCTTACTTAATCATGACAGATTGATCTCCAGCCCTGTCCTCATCAACACCCACACCTGTGTTAATGGAGCAATCACTGAAACAATGTTAGCTGGTCCTTTTAAGGCAGGGCTGCAATGATGTTGAAATGTGTTTTGGGGGATAAAGTTCATTTTCTAGGCAAATATTGACTTTGCAAGTAATTGCTGTTAAGCTGATCACTCTTTATAACATTCTGGAGTATATGCAAATTGCCATTATAAAAACTGAAGCAGTAGACTTTGTAAAAATTAATATTTGTATCATTCTTAAAACTTTTGGCCATGACTGTACAGTACTACAAAGTATCAGCACGGTACAGGATAGCAGTAATATATATATATCTACAGTAATACAATGTGCCGTATCAGCACAGTGCAGGATAGCGGTATTATAGTATATATAGCTACAGTACTACAAAGTATCAGCACGGTACAGGATAGCGGTATTATAGTATATATAGCTACAGTACAAGTATCAGCACGGTGCAGGATAGCGGTATTATAGTATATATAGCTACAGTACTACAAAGTATCAGCACGGTACAGGATAGCGGTATTATAGTATATATAGCTACAGTACAAGTATCAGCACGGTGCAGGATAGCGGTATAATAGTATATATAGCTACAGTACTACAAAGTATCAGCACAGTGCAGGATACCAGTATTATAGTATATATAGCTACAGTACTACAAAGTATCAGCACGGTACAGGATAGCGTATTATAGTATATATAGCTACAGTACTACAAAGTATCAGCACGGTACAGGATAGCGGTATTATAGTATATATATCTACAGTACTACAAAGTATCAGCACGGTACAGGATAGCAGTAATATATATATATCTACAGTACTACAAAGTATCAGCACGGTACAGGATAGCAGTAATATATATATATATATATATATATATATATATATCTACAGTAATACAATGTGCCGTATCAGCACAGTGCAGGATAGCAGTATTATAGTATATATAGCTACAGTACAAGTATCAGCACGGTGCAGGATAGCGGTATTATAGTATATATAGCTACAGTACTACAAAGTATCAGCACGGTGCAGGATAGCGGTATTATAGAAACCAAGTACTAAGGGATACTGGACGGAGACAAAAGGCTTCCGCCAGGTGAGTCGGGCCGAGAACACGTCTACGAGGCGGTCGTCCTGCTGCTTAGCGCACTGTAATACCCGCAGACTCGTCAGGTTCATTGTTCGCTTGTGTTGTCTGCGGCTCGCCATTTCCGTAGGTCATATCTTCATCAATCCGAGGTCGGGGAGATGAAACACGTATCGACGGCGGTAGAAGAAACACCTCAGCCACAGGAGATGACTGAGAAACGTGGGAACGTGGGAACGTGGGACCTGCCCTGGATCCGTCCGACCTATATTTATAGCTGGCGGTGTAAAGTGGCGGCGGCGCGGTAAGAAATGGGGTCATTTACAAAGACTCCTTACAGTTATGGAAAAAAAATACATGGTCCGGCCACGGATCTAACCACGGTATGCCCTGGACGTGGACCACCCAGGTGGCGGTCTTCTATATAGTTATCACTGTGTTATCTGTGGTGTTACATAGGACTGCAGGTGACATCTACTACATTATCTGTACTCAGAGAGTTATCACTGTGTTATCTGTGGTGTTACATAGGACTGCAGGTGACATCTACTACATTATCTGTACTCAGAGAGTTATCACTGTGTTATCTGTGGTATTACATAGGACTGCAGGTGACATCTACTACATTATCTGTACTCAGAGAGATATCACTGTGTTATCTGTGGTGTTACATAGGACTGCGGGTGATATCTACTACATTATCTGTACTCAGAGAGATATCACTGTGTTATCTGTGGTATTACATAGGACTGCAGGTGACATCTACTACATTATCTGTACTCAGAGAGTTATCACTGTGTTATCTGTGGTGTTACATAGGACTGCAGGTGACATCTACTACATTATCTGTACTCAGAGAGTTATCACTGTTATCTGTGGTGTTACATAGGACTGCAGGTGACATCTACTACATTATCTGTACTCAGAGAGATATCACTGTGTTATCTGTGGTGTTACATAGGACTGCAGGTGACATCTACTACATTATCTGTACTCGGAGAGATATCACTGTGTTATCTGTGGTGTTACATAGGACTGCAGGTGACATCTCCTACATTATCTGTACTCGGAGAGATATCACTGTGTTATCTGTGGTGTTACATAGGACTGCAGGTGACATCTACTACATTATCTGTACTCAAAGAGTTATCACTGTGTTATCTGTGGTGTTACATAGGACTGCAGGTGACATCTACTACATTATCTGTACTCAGAGAGTTATCACTGTTATCTGAGGTGTTACATAGGACTGCAGGTGACATCTACTACCTTATCTGTACTCAGAGAGTTATCACTGTGTTATCTGAGGTGTTACATAGGACTGCAGGTGACATCTACTACATTATCTGTACTCAGAGAGTTATCACTGTGTTATCTGTGGTGTTACATAGGACTGCAGGTGACATCTACTACATTATCTGTACTCAGAGAGTTATCACTGTGTTATCTGTGGTGTTACATAGGACTGCAGGTGACATCTACTACATTATCTGTTCTCAGAGAGTTATCACTGTGTTATCTGTGGTGTTTCATAGGACTGCAGGTGATATCTACTACATTATCTGTACTCAGAGAGATATCACTGTGTTATCTG
Organism: Rhinella marina; assembly: GCA_900303285.1. NCBI lineage: Eukaryota > Metazoa > Chordata > Amphibia > Anura > Bufonidae > Rhinella > Rhinella marina. Next base: position 39,749 of record ONZH01012317.1, read on the forward strand.
TGGTGTTACATAGGACTGCAGGTGACATCTACTACATTATTTGTACTCAGAGAGTTATCCCTGTGTTATCTGTGGTGTTACATAGGACTGCAGGTGACATCTACTACATTATCTGTACTCAGAGAGTTATCCCTGTGTTATCTGTGGTGTTACATAGGACTGCAGGTGACATCTACTACATTATCTGTACTCAGAGAGTTATCACTGTGTTATCTGTGGTGTTACATAGGACTGCAGGTGACACCTACTACATTATCTGTACTCAGAGAGTTATCACTGTGTTATCTGTGGTGTTACATAGGACTGCAGGTGACACCTACTACATTATCTGTACTCAGAGAGTTATCACTGTGTTATCTGTGGTGTTACATAGGACTGCAGGTGACATCTACTACATTATCTGTACTCAGAGAGCAATCACTGTGTTATCTGTGGTGTTACATAGGACTGCAGGTGACATCTACTACATTATCTGTACTCAGAGAGTTATCACTGTGTTATCTGTGGTGTTACATAGGACTGCAGGTGACATCTACTACATTATCTGTACTCAGAGAGATATCACTGTGTTATCTGTGGTGTTACATAGGACTGCAGGAGACATCTACTACATTATCTGTACTCAGAGAGCTATCACTGTGTTATCTGTGGTGTTACATAGGACTGCAGGTGACATCTACTACATTATCTGTACTCAGAGAGTTATCACTGTTTTCTGTGGTGTTACATAGGACTGCAGGTGACATCTACTACATTATCTGTACTCAGAGAGTTATCACTGTGTTATCTGTGGTGTTACATAGGACTGCAGGTGACATCTACTACATTATCTGTACTCAGAGAGTTATCACTGTGTTATCTGTGGTGTTACATAGGACTGCAGGTGACATCTACTACATTATCTGTACTCAGAGAGTTATCACTGTGTTATCTGTGGTGTTACATAGGACTGCAGGTGACATCTACTACATTATCTGTACTCAGAGAGTTATCACTGTGTTATCTGTGGTGTTACATAGGACTGCAGGTGACATCTACTACATTATCTGTACTCAGAGAGTTATCACTGTGTTATCTGTGGTGTTACATAGGACTGCAGGTGACATCTACTACATTATCTGTACTCAGAGAGTTATCACTGTGTTATCTGTGGTGTTACATAGGACTGCAGGTGACATCTACTACATTATCTGTACTCAGAGTTATCACTGTGTTATCTGTGGTGTTACATAGGACTGCAGGTGACATCTACTACATTATCTGTACTCAGAGAGTTATCACTGTGTTATCTGTGGTGTTACATAGGACTGCAGGTGACATCTACTACATTATCTGTACTCAGAGAGTTATCACTGTGTTATCTGTGGTGTTACATAGGACTGCAGGTGACATCTACTACATTATCTGTACTCAGAGTTATCACTGTGTTATCTGTGGTGTTACATAGGACTGCAGGTGACATCTACAACATTATCTGTACTCAGAGAGTTATCACTGTGTTATCTGTGGTGTTACATAGGACTGCAGGTGACATCTACTACATTATCTGTACTCAGAGAGTTATCACTGTGTTATCTGTGGTGTTACATAGGACTGCAGGTGACATCTACTACATTATCTGTACTCAGAGAGTTATCACTGTGTTATCTGTGGTGTTACATAGGACTGCAGGTGACATCTACTACATTATCTGTACTCAGAGAGTTATCACTGTTATCTGTGGTGTTACATAGGACTGCAGGATACATCTACTACATTATCTGTACTCGGAGAGTTATCACTGTGTTATCTGTGGTGTTACATAGGACTGCAGGTGACATCTACTACATTATCTGTACTCAGAGAGTTATCACTGTGTTATCTGTGGTGTTACATAGGACTACAGGTGACATCTACTACATTATCTGTACTCAGAGAGCTATCACTGTGTTATCTGTGGTGTTACATAGGACTGCAGGTGACATCTACTACATTATCTGTACTCAGAGAGTTATCACTGTGTTATCTGTGGTGTTACATAGGACTACAGGTGACATCTACTACATTATCTGTACTCAGAGAGTTATCACTGTGTTATCTGTGGTGTTACATAGGACTGCAGGTGACATCTACTACATTATCTGTACTCAGAGAGTTATCACTGTGTTATCTGTGGTGTTACATAGGACTGCAGGTGACATCTACAACATTATCTGTACTCAGAGAGTTATCACTGTTATCTGTGGTGTTACATAGGACTGCAGGTGACATCTACTACATTATCTGTACTCAGAGAGATATCACTGTGTTATCTGTGGTGTTACATAGGACTGCAGGTGTCATCTACTACATTATCTGTACTCAGAGAGTTATCACTGTTATCTGTGGTGTTACATAGGACTGCAGGTGACATCTACTACATTATCTGTACTCAGAGAGTTATCACTGTGTTATCTGTGGTGTTACATAGGACTGCAGGTGACATCTACTACATTATCTGTACTCAGAGAGTTATCACTGTTATCTGTGGTGTTACATAGGACTGCAGGTGACATCTACTACATTATCTGTACTCAGAGAGATATCACTGTGTTATCTGTGGTGTTACATAGGACTGCAGGTGACATCTACTACATTATCTGTACTCAGAGAGTTATCACTGTGTTATCTGTGGTGTTACATAGGACTGCAGGTGACATCTACTACATTATCTGTACTCAGAGAGTTATCACTGTGGTATCTGTGGTGTTACATAGGACTGCAGGTGACATCTACTTCATTATCTGTACTCAGAGAGTTATCACTGTTATCTGTGGTGTTACATAGGACTGCAGGTGACACCTACTACATTATCTGTACTCAGAGAGTTATCACTGTGTTATCTGTGGTGTTACATAGGACTGCAGGTGACATCTACTACATTATCTGTACTCAGAGAGATATCACTGTGTTATCTGTGGTGTTACATAGGACTGCAGGTGACATCTACTACATGATCTGTACTCAGAGAGTTATAACTGTGTTATCTGTGGTGTTACATAGGACTGCAGGTGACATCTACTACATTATCTGTACTCAGAGAGTTATCACTGTGTTATCTGTGGTGTTACATAGGACTGCAGGTGACATCTACTACATTATCTGTACTCAAAGAGTTATCACTGTGTTATCTGTGGTGTTACATAGGACTGCAGGTGACATCTACTACATTATCTGTACTCAAAGAGTTATCACTGTGTTATATGTGCTGTTACATAGGACTGCAGGTGACATCTACTACATTATCTGTACTCAGAGAGCTATCACTGTTATCTGTGGTGTTACATAGGACTGCAGGTGACATCTACTACATTATCTGTACTCAGAGAGATATCACTATGTTATCTGTAGTGTTACATAGGACTGCAGGTGACATCTACTGCATTATCTGTACTCAGAGAGTTATCACTGTGTTATCTGTGGTGTTACATAGGACTGCAGGTGACATCTACTACATTATCTGTACTCAGAGAGTTATCACTGTGTTATCTGTGGTGTTACATAGGACTGCAGGTGACATCTACTACATTATCTGTACTCAGAGATATCACTGTGTTATCTGTGGTGTTACATAGGACTGCAGGTGACATCTACTACATTATCTGTACTCAGAGATATCACTGTGTTATCTGTGGTGTTACATAGGACTGCAGGTGACATCTACTACATTATCTGTACTCAGAGTTATCACTATGTTATCTGTGGTGTTACATAGGACTGCAGGTGACATCTACTACATGATCTGTATGTATAATGGATGCCTCCACCATACACACGGTCGGGGTCCGTCCTCCATACTTCCCCCTCTATCTCCAGGTTCCACGTTTTGTAAGGCTATGGAAGTTCTCAGCTCCACCGGACACTATGTAGGAGAATGGGAGTTATCTTCCTCCTCTCCTCAGGATGAGCTCTGGACATGTCCTGACCCCATCATTTTGTGGGGCCCTAGGCCGGGCCCCTGGTCGCTCCTGAGACGCTAGGTTCCTGCAGGTCCCTGTGGGATTCGGTGAAGGTTTCTAATGAACGCTGTCCTCCTTCCACAGACCAACATTACTCAATACGATTGATTTCCCCCATGAATAGAACAGACACCTGCAGTAATGGGCTGACGCGTTCTAGGGCCGCGCAATCACAAAATCCATGGTCATGAGCCGCAGTCCTGAAGGGGTTAAGTGCGGTTTTTATAGCTGGGGAAACATTACCTCTTAAAGCACCGACCGCAGAGGATGCAGCCATCTTAATGCACTAGTGCCGCTCCAGCCCAGTAACCTAAAACCAGCACTAATAAATTACATTTACACCTGACGGAGCCCGATCAGGGGCCACGCTCCCTCACTGCGAGTCAGGACAAACATCTGTTCTTCAGCTGCTGTAGAACTACAAGTTGCAGAAAGCTCCACTTGCTTAGAACGCAGTCCACAGTGCAGCCGTCATCCAACCCAGAGACTACACTTTCCTTATTCCTTTCATTACTGATGAACCACAAGTACCAGCAGGCAAAAGGTGGATGGAACTTAATACACATCGTAATTATGAGAAAAATCACCGATTCAAAACTGCTTCACTTCATCATTACCGATCACTACCAAAAGAATACACCTCCAATCCTCTAATATACTGTATGTTCACACCACATATTATACTCCAGAGCTGCACTCACTATTCTGCTGGTGCAGTCACTGTGTACATACATTACTTATCCTGTACTGATCCTGAGTTACATCCTGTATTATACTCCAGAGCTGCACTCACTATTCTGCTGGTGCAGTCACTGTGTACATACATTACTTATCCTGTACTGATCCTGAGTTACATCCTGTATTATACTCCAGAGCTGCACTCACTATTCTGCTGGTGGAATCACTGTGTACATACATTACTTATCCTGTACTGATCCTCAGTTACATCCTGTATTATACTCCAGAGCTGCACTCACTATTCTGCTGGTGCAGTCGCTGTGTACATACATTACTTATCCTGTACTGATCCTGAGTTACATCCTGTATTATACTCCAGAGCTGCACTCACTATTCTGCTGGTGCAGACACTGTGTACATACATTACTTATCCTGTACGGATCCTGAGTTACATCCTGTATTATACTCCAGAGCTGCACTCACTATTCTGCTGGTGCAGTCACTGTGTACATACATTACTTATCCTGTACTGATCCTGAGTTACATCCTGTATTATACTCCCAGAGCTGCACTCACTATTCTGCTGGTGGCAGTCACTGTGTACATACATTACTTATCCTGTACTGATCCTGATTTACATCCTGTATTATACTCCAGAGCTGCACTCACTATTCTGCTGGTGCAGTCACTGTGTACATACATTACTTATCCTGTACTGATCCTGAGTTACATCCTGTATTATACTCCAGAGCTGCACTCACTATTCTGCTGGTGCAGTCACTGTGTACATACATTACTTATCCTGTACTGATCCTGAGTTACATCCTGTATTATACTCCAGAGCTGCACTCACTATTCTGCTGGTGCGGTCACTGTGTACATACATTACTTATCCTGTACTGATCCTGAGTTACATCCTGTATTATACTCCAGAGCTGCACTCACTATTCTGCTGGTGCAGTCACTGTGTACATACATTAGTTATCCTGTACTGATCCTGAGTTACATCCTGTATTATACTCCAGAGCTGCACTCACTATTCTGCTGGTGCGGTCACTGTGTACATACATTACTTATCCTGTACTGATCCTGAGTTACATCCTGTATTATACTCCAGAGCTGCACTCACTATTCTGCTGGTGCAGTCACTGTGTACATACATACTTATCCTGTACTGATCCTGAGTTACATCCTGTATTATACTCCAGAGCTGCACTCACTATTCTGCTGGTGCAGTCACTGTGTACATACATTACTTATCCTGTACTGATCCTGAGTTATATCCTGTATTATACTCCAGAGCTGCACTCACTATTCTGCTGGTGCAGTCACTGTGTACATACATTACTTATCCTGTACTGATGCTGAGTTACATCCTGTATTATACCCCAGGGCTGAACTCACTATTCTGCTGGTGCAGTCACTGTGTACATACATTACTTATCCTGTACTGATCCTGAGTTACATCCTGTATTATACTCCAGAGCTGCACTCACTATTCTGCTGGTGCAGTCACTGTGTACATACATTACTTATCCTGTACTGATCCTGAGTTACATCCTGTATTATACTCCAGAGCTGCACTCACTCCTGGGAGACCTGGCAGCGGGGTGACATCGGGGTGGACAGGTCGTATTTGGGGTGTTGGTGGGTAAAGCCATCTGTTGCGCAGTCTGATCGGCCCGGATCTTACACGTGCAGCAGATGGCAAATTAAATCATGAGGCCCCGGTCTTGTGTGGTGAATGGGCATCTTGATGTCAGTGACGTGTGAGGCGCATTCACTGGGGGCCGGGCCCCCCCCCCCCCTGTGCTCCTGACATTCAGCAGCCGCCTGCAGTGTCAGAGGTCAGGATCAGCATCGCAGACTTCAACATTTCAACCAGTCTTAATTGGCAATGAATGAAATCGTCCTGTTACTGAGCCCCCGACAGGTGACCCATCTGATGCCGACACCCAGCACCCGGGGAGCACATATGAGTACGCTGCTGATCGGGGGCAGGAACCGATTCACTATACTGATCCTGTTTCCTCTGAAAATACACAAATCTTTCAACACAAGGAGGATAAAAACAAGGATGATAAAAACATAAAATACCAGTAAAAATCAGCAATCAGTTATATCACATAGATCCAGTATATAATAAGGTATCAGCAATCAGTTATATCACATAGATCCAGTATATAATAAGGTATCAGCAATCAGTTATACCACATAGATCCAGTATATAATAAGGTATCAGCAATCAGTTATACCACATAGATCCAGTATATAATAAGGTATCAGCAATCAGTTATACCACATAGATCCAGTATATAATAAGGTATCAGCATCAGTTATATCCACATAGATCCAGTATATAATAAGGTATCAGCAATCAGTTATACCATAGATCCAGTATATAATAATATCAGCAATCAGTTATACCACATAGATCCAGTATATAATAAGGTATCAGCAATCAGTTATACCACATAGATCCAGTATATAATAATGTATCAGCAATCAGTTATATCACATAGATCCAGTATATAATAAGGTATCAGCAATCAGTTATATCACATAGATCCAGTATATAATAATGTATCAGCAATCAGTTATACACATAGATCCAGTATATATAAGGTTCAGTTATATCACATAGATCCAGTATATAATAAGGTATCAGCAATCAGTTATACCACATAGATCCAGTATATAATAAGGTATCAGCAATCAGTTATATCACATAGATCCAGTATATAATAAGGTATCAGCAATCAGTTATATCACATAGATCCAGTATATAATAATGGTATCAGCAATCAGTTATATCACATAGATCCAGTCCAGTATATATAAGGTATCAGTTATATCACATAGATCCAGTATATAATAATCAGTATCAGCAATCAGTTATATCACATAGATCCAGTATATAATAAGGTATCAGCAATCAGTTATATCACATAGATCCAGTATATAATAAGGTATCAGTTATATCACATAGATCCAGTATATAATAAGGTATCAGTTATATCACATAGATCCAGTATATAATAATGTATCAGCAATCAGTTATATCACATAGATCCAGTATATAATAAGGTATCAGCAATCAGTTATATCACATAGATCCAGTATATAATAAGGTATCAGCAATCAGTTATACCACATAGATCCAGTATATAATAAGGTATCAGTTATATCACATAGATCCAGTATATAATAATGTATCAGCAATCAGTTATATCACATAGATCCAGTATATAATAAGGTATCAGCAATCAGTTATATCACATAGATCCAGTATATAATAAGGTATCAGCAATCAGTTATATCACATAGATCCAGTATATAATAAGGTATCAGTTTATATCACATAGATCAGTTATATAATAATGGTATCAGATCAGTTATATCACATAGATCCAGTATATAATAAGGTATCAGCAATCAGTTATATCACATAGATCCAGTATATAATAAGGTATCAGCAATCAGTTATATCACATAGATCCAGTATATAATAAGGTATCAGCAATCAGTTATATCACATAGATCCAGTATATAATAAGGTATCAGTTATATCACATAGATCCAGTATATAATAATGTATCAGCAATCAGTTATATCACATAGATCCAGTATATAATAAGGTATCAGCAATCAGTTATATCACATAGATCCAGTATATAATAAGGTATCAGCAATCAGTTATACCACATAGATCCAGTATATAATAAGGTATCAGCAATCAGTTAATCACATAGATCCAGTATATAATAAGGTATCAGCAATCAGTTATATCACATAGATCCAGTATATAATAAGATCAGTCACATAGTCAATTAGTTATATCACATAGATCCAGTATATAATAATGTATCAGCAATCAGTTATAGGACATAGATCCAGTATATAATAAGGTATCAGTTATATCACATAGATCCAGTATATAATAAGGTGACCAGTATATTATAATATTAATGATCAGTTATATCACATATCACCAGCACGTCATCAGATCAGTATACATTATATATTTTCTTGACGTATAATAAAGTACGCCGCTCCAGTACACAATGCACACTATATGTGTAACAGCATACGCCCAGCCTATCACAGTACAACACCAGTAATAGCGCTGAAGCAGTATATAAAGAGACTAATACACCAATATAATATCTATCATACCTTACAAGCAGCGTGCATGATATAATCAGTATATAACGCCATGTCACGATCATAGAATAGGCTAGCCTCAGCACATAACAGCGCGGGGCCGGGGGTGGACAGCCCTATGGTGTCCTCTGCTATTATACTCACACAGAGCAGTATATGTAATCGGGGGCGTGTCCCTGCACACAGCGCACATTACATCACTGAAGAGCAGGACGGGACGAACCTCAGGGGCGGATCCTCTAGCAGCCGACCCCTCCCTTGCGGTATGCTATAATAACGCCTGAAATAAACCAAGACTGCTTCTAGTTCTCCTCGGCCGTACAACTTCCTGTGGAACAATTAACCCTTTGTAGGGCACTACAGTAACCCCTAGTGGTCATCATGAGGCAGTGCAGGCTGCCTAGCAATTTACAGGAACTGTTAACCCCTCGCCTCGTACCTTGTTCTTAGCGGATTTATAGCCCCACCCCCAGTCCACGCTAAGGCCCACCCTTGCCCAGCAGCTGATATATTGCCACGGCGGGTACCTACCCTGCAGGATCTGGTACATGCTCCAGTATATCCGCAGACAGTTCTTTTCTTTCTTCATGCCTCGCTTACAGCGGCAGTTGTACAGGGATTTTTGTTTCAGCGCCTCGGTGGCGTTTTTGCACTCGTCTTTGGCCTCCAGGCCGGTGCCTTTGCTGAAGTTGGTCTCTTTTCCGGCCACGCACTGGCGCAGAGTCCTGTACTTGGCGCTGCATTCAGCCTCTTTCAGGCACTGCTCGTTGGCTTTTACACAGTCCAGTCGGTCCCCGGATGGCAGTCGCCTCAACTCAGCAGTCAGAACGGCATCTGCGGCAGCAAAGAGACACAAGGTGAGATAATGAGGGTTATTACCGTTGTAGGGAGAGTCCCAGCATCTGCAGACTCAGCAGGACACACATACAGAAGAACAGGGACTGCAGGGGACAATGGAGCACAAAACGCCCGCCAGGTTATGCGCAGATCTTCAGAACTTTGCCTTTCCGATACAGAACTCAAAATCCTCTACACAGGCATAAAGGTACATTATCAGATTGTGCCTGTAACCACCACTAGAGGGCGCTGAATGTACACGGAGTGCAGCGTGTAGTCTGCAGGGCGCTCATGAGCTCCCTCTAATGGTGGCAGAAGGTTATCAGGAGCTACGTATCTGAATAGAGCAGCTCTCTCCATTATAAAGAAAATTAAGAAATAATTTAGGTAAAAAAAAAACAAAACGTTAAGATAAAAATAAAAATTGTGTTTACAAACAGAAATTCACTTAAAGCTGCATATGCCTCCTCCTTCAGGGGTCACTCCGTCACTTCACCCCAAAAAGTATTCAGCTATTCCTCCAAGCATCGTGACTTCCCTGCTCCAGTAACGACTCCAGCCCTAATGACATCGATAGAGGCCAAATTTATTACACTTACTGCAACTCCCATCATCCCAGATACCATCATAGCAACCTCATCTCAACGTCAAAACTCCCTGGGAACGGGGACAGTACGTCACTGGGGCAGCGGTCGTGGCTCTCACCGTGACATACACTATTACTACCAGGCTGCACTGATACATTGTAACAAACTATCACAGCAGGAGGGAGGTTTGTGCTGACAGAGGATCGTCCCTCAAACAAGAATGATCCCATTCACTGACAGTAAGCAGAGATCTTGTAAACAGTGACGACTATAACAGTGAAGTCTACTGGAAGGTTTCCGTGTTTTCCACTTTACTGGTGACCCGTCGGACCGCCCGGCTCTACCCTCTCGGTCAGGAGATGTTTGTAAGGGGGCGTTATGTCGCACGTCACCGATTTCGGTGCCTTCCTGTTTGGCACACGTGTCACATGACTACATCATCCACTGTCACTGCCGTGTACACGGCACAGTGTCATCAGATCATCCGATGAGCTCACCGTGTACGATGGCGTCATCCGAGGCGTCCACCTGCCAAGAACCTCAGAGATTCCAGAGACTCTGCTGAGTCACTGCCTTATCATCTACAATGAGCAGTAAGGACTACAACCCTCATCGTGACTATTAACTATTCCCCAATGAATTCTAAATGATATGGAATATGACTGGTCCCGGACCCCAAAGGTGAAGACAGAAGACTGGCGGTCCGGGGACCTCACACAAGTCCCTACTGGTCTCCAGTGGTCGGGACCTTCAGGACGTTAACCTAAGAAGACGCAACATAAGCTCATCTCACAGGAGGAGCCCCATCACAATCTATCACTCCCATCATCCCTATCTGAAGGAGCTTGTAATCTAAAACCCTGCCTCACACACAATGTATCACTCCCATCATCCGTCTGAAGGAGCTCATAATCCCAAACCCCTGCCTCACACACAATGTATCACTCCCATCATCCGTCTGAAGGAGCTCATAATCCCAAACCCCTGCCTCACACACAATGTATCACTCCCATCATCCCTGTCCGACAGAGCTCATAATCCCAAACCCCTGCCTCACACACAACGTATCACTCCCATCATCCTAGACACCATAAGCTCACTATCTACCCGGCCTATCACACACACAATGTATCACTCTCGGAGGTTACGTTTAGTATCCGTATGCCACAGTCTATCACTCCCATCATCCTGGATGCCATGTACGTGTTTGCACACTGGAGCTGCCCCCCTCGGTAACATTACGGTAAATAATCCTCCCACAACCAATAATACAATAGAGGTCATTTCCAAAAAGAATAAAAAGACCCCAAATAACATCTGCTGGTGGGACGGCCTCCTCCTGGTCTACAGCGCCCTCTGGTGGCCAGAAATGGAATAATCAGAAAGGAGAAGACATTCAGCCTGAGATCCTGCACATGTTCCCATCTATGAAGCGAGCAGCTGCAGAACGTCTATAAGACAGGACGAGAGGACAACCTCCAACCAGAGTCCAGCTGTATCACGTATCAGGAACTGGGGACTGACCCAGGGGAGGGGGTCTCCTGAACTACAGCACCTGAAAGCCCTTGGACATGTGCTGCTGAGATAAAGACTCTGCAGAAAAATCTGGAAAAAGAGTCCCCCAAATCAGTCATATCCCCCATCTGCTGAGAGACTCAGCTGTCTGGTGAGGGATGGATTCCAGGAGACAACTTCATATTCCCAAAGACTTCTTCCCAGGAACCTTCACCATTCGTGGTCAGACACTTCCAGGGGTGTCCTCCATCTGCTGAGAGACATCTCCAGGGGTGTCCTCCATCTGCTGAGAGACATCTCCAGGGGTGTCCTCCATCTGCTGAGAGACATCTCCAGGGGTGTCCTCCATCTGCTGAGAGACATCTCCAGGGGTGTCCTCCATCTGCTGAGAGACATCTCCAGGGGTGTCCTCCATCTGCTGAGAGACATTTCCAGGAGGGTCCTACATTTGACAAGAGACATTTCCAGGTGTGTCCTCCATGTGACGAGAGACATCTCCAGGGGTGTCCTCCATGTGACGAGAGACATCTCCAGGGTTGTCCTCCATCTGCTGAGAGACATTTCCAGGGGTGTCCTCCATGTGACGAGAGACATTTCCAGGAGTGTCCTCCATGTGACGAGAGACATCTCCAGGGGTGTCCTCCATGTGACGAGAGACATCTCCAGGGGTGTCCTCCATGTGACGAGAGACATCTCCAGGGGTGTCCTCCATGTGACGAGAGACATCTCCAGGGGTGTCCTCCATGTGACGAGAGACATCTCCAGGGGTGTCCTCCATGTGACGAGAGACATCTCCCAGGGGTGTCCTCCATGTGACGAGAGACATCTCCAGGGGTGTCCTCCATGTGACGAGAGACATCTCCAGGGGTGTCCTCCATCTGCTGAGAGACATTTCCAGGGTGTCCTCCATGTGACGAGAGACATTTCCAGGGGTGTCCTCCATGTGACGAGAGACATTTCCAGGGGTGTCCTCCATGTGACGAGAGACATTTCCAGGAGTGTCCTCCATGTGACGAGAGACATCTCCAGGGGTGTCCTCCATGTGACGAGAGCATCTCCAGGGGTCCTCCATGTGACGATACATTTCCAGGGTGTCCTCCATCTGCTGAGAGACATCTCCAGGGGTGTCCTCCATGTGACGAGAGACATCTCCAGGGGGTGTCCTCCATCTGCTGAGAGACATTTCCAGGGGTGTCCTCCATGTGACGAGAGACACTTTCCAGGGGTGTCCTCCATCTGCCCAGAGACATTTCCAGGGGTGTCCCTCCATGTGATGAGAGACATTTCCAGGGGTGTCCTCCATGTTGATGAGAGACATTTCCAGGGTTGTCCTCCATGTGACGATAGACATTTCCAGGAGTGTCCTCCATGTGACGAGAGACATTTCCAGGGGTGTCCTCCATGTGACGAGAGACATTTCCAGGGGTGTCCTCCATGTGATGAGAGACATTTCCAGGGGTGTCCTCCATGTGACGAGAGACATTTCCAGGGGTGTCCTCCATGTGACGAGAGACATTTCCAGGGGTGTCTCCATGTGACGAGAGACATTTCCAGGGGTGTCCTCCATCTGCCCAGAGACATTTCCAGGGGTGTCCTCCATGTGACGAGAGACATATCCCTCCAGTAGTGACTGGTGGCCTTGACTCCTCCATTAGTGGCATCCATTGTCCTAGAGACACCTTTTATAATGGAGGCCTCCAATCTTCTAGATACTCACTTCTAAGATGCTGCTCCATACTCTAAGAACCATTTGCTCCTTGGCCTCCATCATTCAATTGTTCTCCATTCTTCGGTGGATGTCTCCAATATCTAGACACTTTGTTATCAGTGGACGTCTCCAGTGATGTGTTGTGGGCCTCTCTCCCAAGGCTTTACACCCTCTTCTCAGAGCCTCCTCCCCACATTTTAGACCTTGACATGTAACTCCGGTTCCTTTCGGATGGCAGGACACCACCGGCTCATAACACAAGAACATTCGTCATTTTCAGGCCTTCATGGCGGCAGAAATCAATATGGAAATGGCGTTGTGATCAGACTTGGATCGTGTCATGTCCTTTGTCTCGTCATGCCAAGTTCTACTTGAACGTTTCCTTTGTGACCCAAAGTAAGAGCCTATTACTCAGGACACCACATCCACCACAAGAACCAGGAGGCTGCAGGAGCTGAGGAGCAGGAACACTGCAGAGGGACACCCAATAAATAACCCTCTATAAGGGCACAGACGACTGGGCAGGGGCCACAGAGTCACTGGTGCCAGGCAGAGGCAGTAGAGGGACCCCTGCTGGCCACTCTGCTCACTGCAGAGCATGCTGTCATCTCCCCTGTACATGCGGAGGGCACTGCCCCACAATTAGCCAATTAAGCCCCCCACCCCCACTGCACACAGAAAGCTGCACAGAAGCCAGGACGGAAGCCAGTCACTGTCCTCAGTACAAGAAGCCATACTTGTAACCCAGACACTGCCCGAGCCCTGCCAAGTCCAGCAGAGAAGCCCCATTAATCAGTGCGCGCCCCACAGTGCGGAGCAGAAAGGAGCAGATGGCGCTGGGTAAATACACCAAGCTCCACAAGGTCTCCCTGTCTGCCACATGAATACGGGGGGGCTGGGGTCACCCTTAACCTCCTCTGCTGCGGTCACCCTTAACCTCCTCTGCTGGGGTCACCCTCCACCTCCTCTGCTGGGGTCACCCTCCACCTCCTCTGCTGCGGTCACCCTTCACCTCCTCTGCTGCGGTCACCCTTCACCTCCTCTGCTGGGGTCACCCTTCACTTCCTCTGCTGGGGTCACCCTCCACCTCCTCTGCTGGGGTCACCCTCCACCTCCTCTAATCCCAGAGTAATCCACGCGAGTGTAAATGTGAACAGACAGTACAAGCGACAAGTCTGTGTATAATCTGTAGATGGGACAAGTCTGCGTATAATCTGTAGATGGGACAAGTCTGCGTATAATCTGTAGATGGGACAAGTCTGCGTATAATCTGTAGATGGGACAAGTCTGCGTATAATCTGTAGATGGGACAAGTCTGCGTATAATCTGTAGATGGGACAAGTCTGCGTATTAATCTGTAGATGAGACAAGTCTGCGTATAATCTGTAGATGGGACAAGTCTACGTATAATCTGTAGATGGGACAAGTCTGTGTAATAATCTGTAGATGGGACAAAGTCTGTGTATAATCTGTAGATGGGACAAGTCTGCGTATAATCTGTAGATGGGACAAGTCTGCGTATAATCTGTAGATGGGACAAGTCTGTGTATATCTGTAGATGAGACAAGTCTGTGTAGATGGGACAAGTCTGCGTATATCTGTAGATGGGACAAGTCCTGGCGTATAATCTGTAGATGAGACAAGTCTGCGTATAACTGTAGATGAGACAAGTCTGTGTATAATCTGTAGATGAGACAAGTCTGTGTATAATCTGTAGATGAGACAAGTCTGCGTATAATCTGTAGATGGGACAAGTCTGCGTATAATCTGTAGATGGGACAAGTCTGTGTATATCTGTAGATGGGACAAGTCTGCCGTATAAATCTGTAGATGGGACAAGTCTGCGTATAATCTGTAGATGGGACAAGTCTGTGTATAATCTGTAGATGAGACAAGTCTGTGTAGATGGGACAAGTCTGCGTATAAATCTGTAGATGGGACAAGTCTGCGTATAATCCTGTAGATGAGACAAGTCTGCGTATAATCTGTAGATGAGACAAGTCTGTGTATAATCTGTAGATGAGACAAGTCTGTGTATAATCTGTAGATGGGACAAGTCTGTGTATAATCTGTAGATGGGACAAATCTGCGTATAATCTGTAGATGGGACAAGTCTGCGTATAATCTGTAGATGGGACAAGTCTGCGTATAATCTGTAGATGAGACAAGTCTGCGTATAATCTGTAGATGAGACAAGTCTGCGTATAATCTGTAGATGGGACAAGTCTGCGTATAATCTGTAGATGAGACAAGTCTGCGTATAACCTGTAGATGGGACAAGTCTACGTATAATCTGTAGATGAGACAAGTCTGCGTATAATCTGTAGATGGGACAAGTCTGCGTATAATCTGTAGATGGGACAAGTCTGCGTATAATCTGTAGATGAGACAAGTCTGCGTAATAATCTGTAGATGAGACAAGTCTGCGTATAATCTGTAGATGGGACAAGTCTGCGTATAATCTGTAGATGAGACAAGTCTGCGTATAACCTGTAGATGGGACAAGTCTACGTATAATCTGTAGATGGGACAAGTCTGTGTATAATCTGTAGATGGGACAAGTCTGTGTATAATCTGTAGATGGGACAAGTCTGCGTATAATCTGTAGATGGGACAAGTCTGCGTATAATCTGTAGATGGGACAAGTCTGCGTATAATCTGTAGATGGGACAAGTCTGTGTATAATCTGTAGATGGGACAAGTCTGTGTATAATCTGTAGATGAGACAAGTCTGTGTATAATCTGTAGATGGGACAAGTCTGCGTATAATCTGTAGATGAGACAAGTCTGCGTATAATCTGTAGATGAGACAAGTCTGCGTATAATCTGTAGATGGGACAAGTCTGCGTATAATCTGTAGATGGGACAAGTCTGCGTATAATCTGTAGATGGGACAAGTCTGCGTATAATCTGTAGATGGGACAAGTCTGTGTATAATCTGTAGATGGGACAAGTCTGTGTATAATCTGTAGATGAGACAAGTCTGTGTATAATCTGTAGATGGGACAAGTCTGTGTATAATCTGTAGATGGGACAAAGTCTGTGTATAATCTGTAGATGGGACAAGTCTGTGTATAATCTGTAGATGAGACAAGTCTGTGTATAATCTGTAGATGAGACAAGTCTGGTGTATAATCTGTAGATGGGACAAGTCCTGTGTATAATCTGTAGATGGGACAAGTCTGTGTATAATCTGTAGATGGGACAAGTCTGTGTATAATCTGTAGATGGGACAAGTCTGCGTATAATCTGTAGATGAGACAAGTCTGTCCATGGGGGGGGGGGGATCTACTGCACCCATCCTGATCACTACATGGGGGGGGGGGGGATCTACTGCACCCAGTCCTGATCACTCCATGGGGGGGGGGGAGATCTACTGCACCCAGTCCTGATCACTCCATGGGGGGGGGGGGGGGGGGAGATCTACTGCACCAAGTTATGATCACTCCATTGGGGGTGGGGGGGGGAATCTACTGCACCCAGTCCTGATCACTCATGGGGCGGGGGGGATCTACTGCACCCAGTCCTGATCACTCATGGGGGGGGGGGGAAATCTACTGCACCCAGTCCTGATCACTCCATGGGGGGAGGGGGGGGATCTCCTGCACCCAGTCCTGATAAACTCTATGGGGGGGGGATCTCCTGCACCAGTCTCTAATAACATTATACAGGAACCTCATGCACCGGGTCCTTGAGCTGATCCCTTATACACAGATCTCCTGCACCCAGTTGCCGCCCTTACGACAATATAGGAATCTCCTGTCTCCAGTCCTCGTCCTGATCCAATCTCCTGCTCCAAGTCCCTGGGCTAATTCAGTTATATGGAGATCCCCTTTAAACAGTCCCTGATCACTTTATACATAGTTCTCCTGTAACGCCCGATCACTTTATATAAGGATCCCTCTGCTGATCACTTTTACCTCCAGTCCTTAGCTTCATCCCTGGGTCTTCCACATCCAGTCTCTACCCGGGATGACTTTATGAATCCATCTCCTTTGCTCAAACCCTGGACGATCACTTTACACAGGGACCCCGCTGCACCCAGTCCTTGCCCTGATCACTTCATTCTAGGACCCCCTGCACCCAGTCCTGCCCTGATCACTTCATTCTAGGACCCCCGCACCTAGCCTTGCTGATCACTTTATTCTAGGACGCCTGCACCCATCTTGCCCTGTACTTCATTCTAGGACCCCCTGCACCCAGTCCTTGCCCTGATCATTTACACAGGGACGCCTGCACCCAGTCTTTGCTGATCACTTTATTCTAGGACCCCTGCACCCAGTCCTTGCCTGATCACTTCATTCTAGGACCCCCCTGCACCCAGTCCTTGCCTGATCACTTTATTCTAGGACCCCCTGCACCCAGTCCCTTGCCCTGATCACT